>KK113551.1:75623-101362 GCA_000611955.2 Stegodyphus mimosarum | reverse complement strand
CTTTACTTCGGAGATAAGAGATAAAGACGTAAAATATTTAAAAGCAGTTGCTATCGGCAGAGGCTTTTCGCCTAAAGTTATTGTTCAAGCGGTTAAAAACGTTCTCTCCTCAGCACATCGAAAAGTACTTTCTCGTTTTAGGAAGGTTATGAGAATTCTACTGTCATTCCTTTCCTTCCGTCGATTAGCTATAAAATTGCACTTATTTTACGGAAACTTCGCTTTGAGATAGTTTTCTCTTCAGTCAACAAAATTAGCACTTCTATTCATAAAAACCCCATTCCGACTATGAACTCCCGGGATATGTATGTGGGATAAAAACAGAAAAAGACGCAGCAATGTTTGGTTTAGAAAGTCAATCCATAATGAAAAGGACAACCTGGCAGCCGAGGCAGATTAAATCTTGATTTTATTTCAACAGACATGTTCCGGCCACAAACAGCTTGGCATGTTATTTGTGCCTATTTCAAAAATATTTACATTTTTGATACTATTGCGATAGAAAGAGCACAGCGAAATTGCGTCCGAGCAGCACACAGAGAAAAGCTAAAGTGCGCAGTTATCCAATATGGAAGCTCACCTTGAGATGTGTTGGTTTAGGTTAGAAAAGTTTCAGTTCTCAAAATTTTGAATTCAAGTACTCAATTGCCTACGTCACTAGGCGTTACGCAAGGCATACAAGATGGATTGAACTAGAAAACTTTACCTTCAGAACGTATTTCCTAATATATAGGGATGCAGTTTATGACTCTGAAACAGTTACGTGAATTTCGTAAAACTAATAATATTCGTGGTTATTCAAGACTTAATAAAAAAGATTTTATAGATCTTATGAGAGATCAAATTAAAAAGAATAGAATTTGTTGACGCGTTTAATTTCAAAAATGATTATTTTTCTAAACAAAAAATTAAATGTAAAATTTAAGGAGAATTTTATAATCCATCATATATAAAAAAAACCATTCAAGATCATTAAAATATAAATTTGTTTTAGTGAATGATGAAAAGTATCTAATAAATAGATAAAGAACAATTGGATTATTGTAAAAGACGCAATTTTCAAACTTTGAAATCTCTGAATAAATCTGATATTATTCAGTATATAAAATCTAAACACACACACTATATATATGTGTGGTATTTGCAGAAGATGGGCATTGAAAGATGATGAAGCTTAGCAATCAGGTCCCGTCAGAGTTCGGATGTGGTCGTTGCGAAGTGGAAGGCAGCAGAATTAACGACACAGAAGAATTTCGCTTTCAAAATTCCACGTCTTTATTCAGTTAAAATGGCAGCTCATTTTCTGTAGACGAAGATCTCCAGATCACATATCCAATAATTATTAAAATAGAAATAATATTAAATTTAGAACCTTGAGGTTATAAATATTTTTAACAAAGGGAAGACGAAGAGACAGAGCGAAGCGATCGGATAGCGGGCAATGACAGGAAGCATTCTGGCGAAAATGGCTCGTAGAGCTGTTTATAGTGGCGGTTACACAACAGGCCAGAGTGTTCTCGAAAGTACTGGTCTAGGGGAAGATTCTGAAATTACGGAAAGTTAATTAGAGGTTGTCTGTTCGCGTAGAGCCAAGTCATCGTATTTTTGATATTTTGCATATATATATATATATATATATATATAGCTTTGAGACTAATAGCTCTTTGGTGCTAACGTCCTTCTGGGCTAAAAACTCCGCGACTTAAAAGAAATATTTTCCCACTACCTGAAATCATCCTTGCATACATAGATGAGTACCCATTTTTATGCTTGTAGTGTCCGTTTGCATGTTATGCATTTTGCCCGTTTGTTTCTTTATATGCATGTTTGTTTTTATCTATGTATTTTTACATGTATGTTTGTACATTTGTGTATTTGTATGTTGCCCGTTTGTAGTTCCCATTTGTATGTTGTGTTTGTCCTTCGTAGTGTCTATTTGCCCGTTTTTATCTGTGTAATTCACGCAATTGTACAGACTGTTTTTTCCACTTCAATGAAGTTTTCACATTTGTTCTTTAAAACTAGAGGAAGTTCACCGTTTACATATGATTTTGGAAAAAAATGTATATATATACCCCAGGCGGTATGTTGGGCTATACATTAAAACGATGCGCTCACGCCATCCATCTTAGGTTCACGTTGCTGTTTCTGCGTTCCCACTACCAGTGGAAATCATGTATGCTAAGCAAGGAATTTGCACGTAATATATATATATATATATACACACTCACGTTTGTGAAAATTGCAACACCATGAAGGACTTACGCGAGTGAGCTGAAATTTTCAGGAAATGCAAAGTAGCGCATGATATGCAAATGATTAGAATTGCAAATCCGTAGCGCATGCGTATGCTGAGCAGCGCCCTCTGAACGGCTGATGGATCCGAATAAATAGACGGCTGTAGCGAGGCGTGTATGGTTATCGGTGGTTATCTGCTAGTGGTAAACGTTAACTCAATCTGTACTTATGCCTCGTCGACGAAAGAGAGCGAGATTTGAACAACTTACAGAGTTTGAACGAGGGAGAATCATCGGCCTTCGTGAAGCTGGATTGTCGTATCGTGCAGTAGCCTCTCGTGTGCAGCGTAACAGCAGCACAGTGATGCGCGTTTGGAAGCAGTGGACGGACGAGTGTCGGACAACTCGGAAATCCGGGAGTGGACCCCGAAATGTGACGTCAGCTCGCGATGATAGACACCTGGTCCGCATGGCGCGGACGGACCGTACAGCTTCCTCTAGACAATTGGCAGCACTGTGGTCAATAGCTACAGGTGTTTCATTGTGTGCTTCATCAATTCGTAGACGTCTGCTGCAGTGTGGACTGCGCGCACGGACTCCTTTATACAGGATCCCCCTAACGCACGACCATCGCCGCCTGCGGCTACAATGGGCCAATCAGCATAGAGACTGGCGTGCTGATTGGCAGCATGTCGTGTTTTCTGACGAATCCCGCTTTAATTTGTGGTACCATGATGGCCGCATTCGTGTCAGACGCTATGCCGGTGAACGCCACCTTCCGGAGTGCATTATCGAACGCCACAGTGGACGAACACCCGGAGTTATGGTCTGGGGCGCCATAGCATATCATAGACGATCTCAATTGCTACGAATTGTGGGCAATCTGAACAGCAACCGGTATATCCGTGAAGTTCTACAGCCCGAAGCTGTTCCCTTCCTTCAAAGCTTGCCAGGCGCTGTATTTCAACAGGACAATGCCCGCCCTCATACTGCTCGGATTGTTAAATCCTTCTTTGCAGCGCAGCAGGTACAGCTTCTTCCTTGGCCTGCGTGTTCCCCGGATATGTCGCCAATTGAACATGTGTGGGATGTCATTGGTCGGCGTCTTGCTCGTGATCCTCGTCCTGTTGCGTCTGCAGACGAACTTTGGGTACGCGTACAAACGATATGGAATGCTCTTCCTCAGTCAGACATTCAAACTTTGTTTGACTCCATGCCACGTCGTGTAGCAGCACTTATGGCGGCGCGTGGTGGCCACACAAAATACTGATTCTGATCTCTTGTTCTTGTTTGTTTGCTTTGAACATTTAATCATTTATTTGTACCACTACCACTCAACTGTGTATTAAATTGCATTCAATTATGACGATTCCTTCTTGGTGTTGCAATTTTCACAAACGTGAGTGTATATTAATCTTTAGTATTCACACACAGTTTCAATTTTGAAACCAACTCACCCATGTTCGGCTCACGTAGCCGTTGCTGCCCTCTGGCTATCTTTTCTTACTAAAATCGTCAGATGGCGTCGTATTCGTTTACTCTTTAGAATGGTGTTGATCCTTTAAAGTAAAATTTAAGTGTGTTTTCTATCAGGTTTTCGCAAAAAGGGATTTCGAACTACCCCTAACCCTTTAAACGAAGTATCTTCATTCTGCGTAAATCCCGATCAACACCAAATACTTCATACTGTAACTTGGCGTGTATGATCAGTCATCGGTGTAAGGCGTTGCAGTGTTAAAGTGTCAGTCTTAAAGTGAGAAAAGAAATGGTGGAGGCGCGCATTCAAGGAAGAGCCAGTAAATGATCGCCACCCAGAATTGTGCCTGGATGCGCTCAGATGGTGTAAATAAAATCGCCTGTATTCACAGTCTGTGTGGTTAGGTTGTGCATTTTGCATTGAGAATGAGCTCTTGAGTATTAAGAAAACATGCTTGCCACGCGGACTTAGCATAGGTACTTCAGCTTCTAAATTAAAATAAGTCTGTAAATATTTTTTAAAATGAAATAAATGTTTAGCGGTCCTTAATGAATCAGTTTCTCAGCTGTTAATAAATTTATTAATGGACAAGCCGGCTATTGCAGTTTAAGCGTTCTGGTATAAAACATTTTATGAAAACGCATGTTAAGTATACAGATTTTAAACATGAGAAACGGTGATCATTGATTTCAAATAATGATATACGGTTAAATAATCTAGTAATTACGTGTACAGAGGATAAAATATGAGAAACGGTGAACATTGATTTTAAATAATGATATACGGTTAAATAATCTGATAATTAAAAATACGATTTTGTAAGCCGATTTTTTCTACGAATAAGGGGGGGAGTATCATAAATAGTCTTAAAAGCCGAATGTCAAAAGTGTAAAAGTTTTATATTGATTTCTAATCTACACTAACTTTTAGGCTGACTTTCATTCAGATCCTTCCCGAGATGCATTTTTCCAGTAAAAGACAGCCGCAGACGAAGAATAGCTCCAGGCAAAGTATATTTTCGGCAGTAAATTACAATCAGTGTCCACGTAAAGTAAAATAGCTTCGTTTACAAAGTCAGCAATCTTTCATATGAGGAGGAACTTTTCGAAAAGCCCCGAGGTCATTCTAAATGTGGCCTCTATCGATTTTTGTACAGCTGCACTGGATTTCCAGTTCTCCAAGATTTAACAACAGCTGCTGAATAATACGTTTTTAAACAAAAGCTAACGACAGGAGCATGAATTGTCCTTCATTTGAAAAAAAAGAGGAAGTACGTGTTTTGCTTCCTGAATCTGACAGACATGTTTTCTAAATGAATGAAAAGTTATTGCTGGTGTTAAATTACTTCTTCGACAGACTGACCAACTACTGAATATTAAATATGACTGTGTGTGTTCTAATTGTTTGCCGGTGATTGATAATTAGTGAAAATGTCTTTACCAAATGTGATTCTGGTTACTTAAAAACATCGCAACATTTTTAAGCCGTGTTCCCGTCAGTCATTAATTTCGATTAGTATCATTTTACAATTAGTTTGTAAATTAATTGTAATTAATTATATTTATTTAATATATTACATTTTATTATTATTTTATTTATTATATTATTTATTATATAAATTTATTTTGTTAATATATATTTGTTTAATTTCATAACCCTTTCCTATCAATTCTTGTTTTTTCTCTTACAACACCCTACGAGAATGTGTTTTTAGAATCCTGTTGAATGCAAATGAGTTAAAAGTATTTAAGGAAGGTCTAACTCTCTATTCCTTCGATAGAGAGTGCTAGAAGTCCTTAGTAGCGCGTGTTTGCCTTCTGGCTAAGTCACTCTTGAAGCTGTTACGCTCGGCCGTATTATACACTCACTTCCAAAAGTTAAGCACGGAGAGAAAATGCTAATTTCCGGAAGCCAATCAGAATTGAAGAGAATGCAATTCGCTGCAAAGGTAGCTGGAAGTATGCAAATATGTAAGGTAGCAGACAATCGCGCTTTCATGTCAAGAAATATGCAAAAAAGGCAGTCTTATAAGAAGCCAGCTTTATGAAGAGTTGCAGAAGTTGATTGTAAGTGCTGATGGAAGGGGTTTAAAACTTTCGTACAATTTGTTTTCAAGACATACGTGTTTCTATGACTTCCAGAAGACGAATGGGAGATTCTGAGCCGTGGCGTGCTGTGGAGCACATTGAAGCAGGACACTCGATCACAGATGTTGCTCTTTTCTTCGGCGTTCATCATTCTGTAACTTCAAGTTTATGTAAACAATTCCAAACCACGCAGACAGTTGTCCGAAGGCCCGTAGCCGGCCGCTCAAGGGTTACAATCTCCGCGGAAGATCGATATATTGCTATTGTAGCCAAGCGGAATCGCAGAGCAACCTCCACACGTGTGACATCTATGGTTACAACGTCCATTGGTAAGGCGATATCTGTAGCTACAGTACGCCGAAGATTATATATGAGTGGACTGTACGCTCGGGTACCTCGAGTTTGTGTTCCTCTATCCGTCCAATCAAGAGGGGCACGTTTACAGTGGTGCCGGGAACATGTCAATCGGAATGAGTCTGACTGGGGCAATGCATGTTTACTGATGAGTCATGATTTGTTCTGGAGCCAGATGACAAGCGTATAAGGATATGACGTGAACAACGAACACGCAATCAGTCCCAAAACATCACCGAACATCACGCATTCCGAGGCGGAAGCATTATGGTGTGGGCAGGGATTTCATTAGGATATTGCATGACCAGCACATCTCTAAATGGGGTTCTTTGACGGCTGCCCGGTATCGAGAAGGAAGTCCTAGAATTCATTGTGAGATTGCACGCTGCAGCAGTTGATCCTACTTTTGTTTTAATGGACGATAACGCACTTCCCCATAGAGCGACATCGTCGATGACTACCTGGAGCGTGAAGGGATTGCGCGTATGGCGTGGCCAGCATATTTGCCCGACCTTAATCCTATTGAAAATCTTTGGGATGCTCTCGGCCGTGCTGTATCTTCACGTTTCCCACTTCCAGCCACTCTTATTGAGCTGGAAACTGCTCTACAAGAAAACTGGCGACTGCGTAATTCTGCGGTGGTTGACCACCTAATTGAAAGCATGGTCACAAGGTGTAAACTTTGTATACGGATGAGGGGGGGATCACATACCCTATTGATGTCCTTTTTTTCATTTTATGCTGTTTATTTTCACTTTATACATAATTCTGTTCAAGTCTCCAGTATGTCATTATCTGATAACTTACAAAAATTTAATATTGTTTTCATTTCTGTATATAATTATTGATTTGTTCTACGCATAAATATATATGGTACTTTCCTGCCCAATTTTGTGTCAATCAAAGCAGTATTTGTTGATTTTTTTGCATCTTCGTGCTTAACTTTTGGAAGTGAGTGTACATGTCTATTGCTATTCGTCGGCTAGTTTAATTTAAGGGCCAACTACGTTAGATAATTGTGTTTAGCTTCGGCTAAGTTTCGTTTAGTTAATTATAGTTTTAATTCTTATTTCTTATTCTGAGTTAAAGCCCGAGTAGGAGCTTTCTATAAGGTCGAGAAGACTGATTCTTTATTTGAGTGAATAAAAGGGTATTTTAACCCTTCTTTTGTTGTTTGAACTCGGCGATAAGTCGCTATATAGTGGACTAGGTTCCTCGACGTTCATCTTAGATAAGGAGTCAAGAACCCTGCATGTTATTCGAATATCTTTTTCAAAGCTGGTAAAGCATTTAATAAAGCATTCTGTTTAAAGTTAGTGTTTTTAAAGCAAAAAATGCGTAATTTACCAACATAAAAGAATAAGTCTGAGTTCACTGAGCCTTGAGTTTGTAACCAAAAAGAGAGGTGCACGTCTACATGTTATAGCAGACCTGTATACAAAATTTCAATGTTCTGAGCCTACTCGTTTTTAAGTTACGCGAAAAATATACGTACGTACACACAGACGCCACGAAAATATCTCATCAGAATCCAATTTAAATCAGTTTTATAATTTTTTGAGGGAAAAAGAGTTCTTTATTCTATCTTTGCGTACAGATGTCATGCGAAAACGTCGTTAAATTGCATTCGATAGCTGTCAAAATAGATATTTTCTTTGAAATAGGATATCCGAAATGTTTCGCAATTATAGTACTTCCTTTTTACTTCGTACAAGGAAGTAAAAGGCTTCCGCAGTATGCAAGAAGTTCACTCTGAATTGAAATATTGAAACATACGTGCTTTAAAACAAGAGCCAGCAGCAAAATACAAAATGTTTATAAAAATAATTCTTATCTTTCTACTTAAACAACCTCTTGAGTCTTTAGTTCCATCAGAATTAGATAATTACTACTATAATTCCTTACCTAGCTTTTCGAGAACTTGTAAGGCACAGAGGACGGTAAATGCTGTACGTAGGAAATATATATTGCAAGATATTTGCTTCGCGTCTGCTTCAGTGGAAATATATTCTGAACTTGTTACTTAGATTTATGAGTATATTTTCGCTTGTTACTGTCTTGGTTACATTGTGTATACGTTCGTTTATTACTTTTGATTTATTAGTGTACTTTCACACTTACGACCATGAATTTTGATTGAGGAGCAAACTATGTTTACATGGTAAGTGATGACTATGGAGGAAAAGTTACTTCTAACTGCGAAGAACTATCCATTCAAAATACTCCTAATGTTTTGAAATTCTGAGCATTTGGTGTTTCTATGGTAGTGCGAGGATATTTTTAAGCAAGCGGAGTGTTGTTTCATTAAATATTTTCCTAAGGGGTCTGTATTTAATCATTTTCACAATAGCAAACATAAAATTAGATGGCTATTTACATTTTGTCATTCGCTTTCTACTGATAGGGCTAGGTCGTTTGGGAAGTCAGAAAATTAAAGGCGTACGTAAATGGTGGAAAATGATACGGTAAGAAGGAATTTTTCTATTTCGCTTTTGCGGATCTAATGGGATTTTAAAACATGGAAGGTCTCACGTAGTGTGTGTGTGTGTGTGTGTTTGGTGTATTTTAAAACAAAGAGTGAACGAAAATTAAAATACGAGAATTTGAGTAATATAACTTAAAAGCTATTTTATATGCTTCTAATTATAAAATTATAAACGTTTGTGACTTTATAATAAAACTTTGCACTTTTAGCAAGACAGTTTATCAGTAAGAAAACAAATGTTTTACTACAAATTCGGTAACGAGATAAAGGAGGAAAAAATACTATAAATTTATTTTTAAACTCAGCTAACACCATCTAGGAACAAAAAAAAGAAGCCAAAATAAACAAAACGGAATAGCCAAAAACTACAATTTGAGAAAAGAGATGCCCATATGGGTAGATCAGGCTAACCTAAAGGGGGTTGCTTGTATGACGTATGGACAAAATTGTTAAGCGGTTTTAAAGCTATAAAGCGAAAATTAGCAGGTAAAGCTAAATGGCAGAACAAAATTGCTGTATCATTATTTAATCATAAATTAACGCCACATCTATTGTGTATTAAGCAGAAAGTTAAATTCTTCAGGACATAATTGTTCAGTTAATCTCTGGCTTCCCTCAATAACACACTTCCCATTTTACTCTGCCTACTAGCGGCAGGGTGCTAAGGTCGCTGAACACTGGTAGTTCAGTATGGGATTTGAATCCTGGCGAACGGAATAGCTGCCCTCTCATGTGTGATTGTGTATACGCGCCAGTCTCTCTCAAAAAGTCTTCCACGAAGGCATCCCTACCCATAGGTGGATAGCCCTCGAATTTTTTGTCGTAATCATACAAACCAAAAACATTACCAAGAAATTAAATTTAAGAAGTGAAAATAATAAATATATAAAAGAGGTTTACTTTAAATGTATCAGATGCATTTCAAAAACATTAACTTTTGTGATACAGTATTTATTACCCCTTTCCGGCAGGCTGCCTTTTAAAGTTCGAATTTCGACAAAAAAATGGAAGAAAGTCTAATCAGGCCTAGAGGAGTACGCAGGTAAATTTTTGTAAAGATTGTACTTACCGTTTTAATTCTGTGGATGTGCCCGGAGCGGGCTTACTGATTGAATACAGCTTCGAAAAAAATGCTGAAGCGATCATTGCTGGGAAGCGCGTAATAGAGTAAAAGATTTTGCCTACAATTAAAAAACACTAGATTCTAAATACCGTAGAAGATTGAGCATTACCGAGGGTATGCCACGGGGAGGCCTGCTACGCCCTAAAAACGCTCTTCTTGGTTATATGATGATTACATGCGTATAAATGAAAAAAGAAGTAGCTTGGGTATATGATATTTACATTTCATATTTACACTTTCGTCTGTTTTTTTTATGGTGGTACTTTTCGAAGAAAGTAAGACCAACTTTGAAAAAGCACAAACTAACATTCCATGTTTTGCACCTGTACCGGGATCTGTATCAGATTCACTATTTGAAGGCAACACCTGTAGCAATTTCAGTGCTTCAAAAAAGGTCAGCCCTTTTCGATCCAATTGCAAAATAATTAAAAATCAGAAAAAAATAAACTAATATCTACAATTGGAAAATATAAACTATAAAATAAAATTAAATAAATGTCTACAACTCAGAACTGTCACAACGTAGCGCTAACAACATTTCTTTGAGCCAAAAGGAAAAAGAGAACTGCTCTAGTGAAAGAGCTAGCTGATAAAATTACCCCTGACCTTCAGAAAATCAACTCAACAATTTCTTAGTTAATAATCAAATCTCCCCTTTAAAAAAAAAGTAAATGAAACTCAGATGTGGACCCATTTTTTTGTTGTGAATGAGCTGACCGCAGAGCTGCAGTGAAACGAAGATTCAGTAGTTAGTTTGGTTCTAGTGTTTCAGTGATTCCACTTTGGGAATACCTGATGTTCGCCGTTCGATTTTAGACACCATTTCAAGGTAAAAATTTAAAACTAATATAGAATAGGACATTACCATACATCCAAGAAAACAAAATACAAATTTCTTTTCAAACAATTCTTTTTCTAGCCTAAAAAAATGTCTGGAAAATTTCTTCGAAAAATAAAGGTCTTTAAAAATTATTGCTAAAATATATGGATTGTTTTGTGTTGTGCTGCCATCTAGTATTAATAAAGAAGGTTCAGAGTAACCTATAGTAACTTATAAATCCTTGTTCATTCAGATTTTCTGTGTGTTTCTGTGGAAGCTTTTAGGTGTGCCCATACGGGGCACACCGTGCCGCAAAGTGTTACTGTAGAGCTATTACATACAATAGTTTTGTAAATGAAACTTTGAATTATTGTAGATATACTTTAAATTAAGCCGTTTGTCTTGCTTTAGAGCTTAAAAAAAGGATTAAGTTTTCATAAGAATAAATAATCTGCATTCCTCTACAGACATTATTAAGAAATGTTTAGATATTCTTGTTAGCCTCTTGCTTCCCCTATTCTTCCCACAAAAGTGTGTATTTACTTGGTCTTCAAACAATTAACGACCGCATTACTTTTCACTTGAAGAAAGTGAACAAAAATATTTTTTTGACGTATTAGTCTAATTAAGAGAAAAATGCAACAGAAAAAATATTTATTTTTATTGAAAATACAAAATGTTGCGAAAATGCGATGACAGTCAAACTCGATTACTTTTGTTATGTACATAAATCCAATAATAAAAATATTTAAGAACTTTAAAATGATTTGATGACAATATAGAAAGTTTTCATTCTGTTGATAGCATGTATTAGTGGACTGTATATAAATTCATAAAAGTTAAGTTGAAAAACTTAACAAAATTTATTTTCCTACATGCATAATAATGCCACTTAAACGGGCAGAGAAGGGAGTAAGGATTACAATTAACAATTGACTGCCGCTTTGAACGGGCAGAGGAAAAGAGACTCAATGTGGACCGAGCGCATCCCTATCGCTTACTGATTAGTACCGGGCTCTCGCCACTGACATTCCTTAAACTGCGTTTTCTCAGTTTGCATTTTTTTGATAAATCCTTTGTCTTAAAGCTCTAAAACTTATGCAGTTATGGACTAAATAATTTAATATTTTTAGTACTTGTTTTAAATTATATGCGTACTACAAAAAGGAACGGGTTTTGTAAAATATTGAAAGAAATTATTATTGGAAATAAAACTATAATTGACATAATATTTTTTTTCCAAAAGAAATATATTTCATTCATCAAAGAGGGGTGAACACACGCGTGAAATACGACATAAATGACATGACATATCATTAATTAATTTTAAGTTATCTTTTAAAATTAATTTGCAGTACTTTATGATGACTACTTGAAACACTAAAATACGCGTTTAAACAACATATGAAGAAAGATGTATGTCTTAGGCTCGTTTTTTGTCTTTGTTTCACTGAAAAGAAAGAAAAGAATTTGTAGTCTTAACTGATGTTATCCTTTAATTAAAACGGAATAAATAGGTAATTACTTAATTAACATATTGACGCAGTAATCTTTTCTTCTAGTTACTTAAAAGTTTTGCTGACGCTTTATTGTTCTTTAGATAAGCTCTTAAAATGCATCTATATTTAATTTGTTTGGAAAGCATTGCTTTTTAACTTAAATCGGAGGTATCTTCGTCTCGCAGTGTACTTAACTTTAGAGTAATAGCATTTTATGTTTGTTTTGATCTGTAATTTTACGCAAATGCTCTGCTATGGATGGCTGATCAAAACTGAATTTGATTAGATTAATTAAGTATTACAGTATACGTAAGGATTGATGCCTAAACAGTCTGATTGGCGGATATTTTTAAGGAAAACTGGGCAATATTTACGAGTGCTTTTTATTAGGAAAAAGCACTGAATCACGTAATCAACCCATCTACCTATAAGAAGCACACTAGCGGCCGATCAGTAAAGGCAACGAAAACTTGTAGTTCCGACCTGGGTTCCATTCCAGGCGAACGGTATGGCTCGTCTGCATGGGCGTTTTCGTGGTGTTTCGCTTGTGTAAGGTGTCTACGAGTCAGTTTATGCTAGAAAGCCCTCCCTTATGGCATCCATTTTCTTAAGCAGATAGGCCTGACGGGCACTAGTACTACTCGCCGCCTAGTAGTTTCCTGGCCAAGCTTATTCTCCATACGGGATTTCCACCTGCTCTTCGGAGTTGATCTACTTCTAGTCAAATCCCAGCCAAGGGCTGGGATGACAGTACAGACAGCATTACTGTGTTGTTAATAAATAATAATAATAACATGATCAAACAAGGCTCTTGAAGAAGGTAAAATTTTTCAGCGAAGAGACACTATTAAGGTGTTGTACTACTAATAAACAGAGTAATGCAATACACAAAGTGGAGACAGGGTATGTGCTATGTAATGCACATAACTGTAGATGCACAAAACTGTAGACAATAAAAATGCACATTTCAATTCTTAATATACTTCTGGGTAACATAAAATGCATGTTGCAGTTAAGAATCAGATGATACCACTAGTGAAATGACATGAGCATACAAGGCTCTTGAAGAGAGAACATGTTTTCAATGTAGAAACATCATTGTGGATTGCATTACTGCAATTTCAATAAACCAAACTAAACTACCTACAAGAAATTGAAACCCTCAAAAACTACCAGTTTGTTGGCTTTAACCACTCGGAAATTGAAGGGGGATAGACAATTAGCGGACGTTTAAGGAACGTTTTAAGAACGGTTAGCGGACGTTAGAAGAGTTGGAAAAAGTTTATTTTTGTACAGAAAAAACCACGAAAATCCCATGCTTCCACTTTATTTACATACCACAAATTGATACCGATAAAATTTACCACAGTTTAAGTGAAACCACAAACTGAAACCGATAAAACTTACCAGAGTATTGGTAGCTAATATGCGATTCACCAACTAGGCGGTCTTCCTACTTCTTAACAGATATTTTAAAGAAAGAAGAGAAATGTTTTATTTTTCATATGGGAAAACAAAACTCCTCTGCAGCCAGGCATGTTTAGATGTCAGAAACGAAAGTCATTCCCTTTAACAATTTCTCATCTGGCTGATAGGCAATTAATTGAACCCACTCCTTAAAATGAATTTTTAGCTTCTTTAAATTAAAATTGAAATTCAGTACCTGTGCCGGAATCCTGAAATTTGTATAATAATTAAATTCATTTAGTAAGGAAAAATATACAATAATTAGTGTCCTTACTCAAAAAAGCTCTTGTCCGCTGCGCGTGTTCATATTAGGATATAAATTACACAACGTATGTTAAGGTACATATTGTACAAAAAAGGAGGGCACAGTTCTACATCTCTCGGTCTATATTAAAGACGGAAAAAACCATGAAAATAATACTGCAGCTAGTCCGTTCGCGAGGACTTCAAAACAGATCGAACTACCAGTATTCAACGATCCTTTTTCTACTCGGTCGCTGGAAAGCTCTTCGTGATTAGGAAATGTAGAAAATTAGTAGGGTTAATTACGAGAAGTGTATCTTATGCCGTGTCCATGTTTACATGATGTGGAATCAAAAATATAGGTGTAGGACAAAAACTTAGCATAAAATACTCGGCACCTTCATAATAGCGAATTTGCCAACATGAAGATCATGCCATAATTTAGATTATTTGGAGATTATTCACAAATATCCTAATACATTATGTTCGAAAGGTTCAGCGTTTGCAGCCGATCGCATTGCATGCAAGATTAACTGAATATCAAGGCTGAAATCAAAACAAAAATTGAGCCTCGCCGAAAGGACTATTCAGATCTTTCTCGAAACTTTCCCAATCGCTGTAACGACCGTCGAAGTGTTCAATGAAGCAGCCGTGGTTGACATCGCTTAGATATAAAGTTATCTAGATATCAATAAAGCTTCAGAAATATGCATATTAAGCCTTCGTAATCTTCAATCCTAATCGATAAACTTGGGGCGCAATTTTCTGGGCTTACACAAATATTTCCAAATAGCAAATGACGCTTCAGGGCAAAGGCTAGGCGAGCGGCTATTACTCAGCAAAATCGCATCCGTAAGTGGGTTACGCGTGGCGATCTCTTATTGGTTAATCCATACAGAAAATTGGAAAGGGGAGGAGTTTAAAAGTTTGCCATGGCTGGTGTGCAAATAGGGTAATATTACCTATGGAATGGTTAACCACGATATTAGGTCAGGAAATGGAGAAACGGCTAAGGAGCTAGAAAGTGTTAAGTATTGGAAGATTAAAAGTTTGGATTCTCGCTTGAAATTGATATTGGAATACTAGCGCTTAGCATAATGGGTGTAGAAAATTATTACAAGCGTGTATGCATAAAAATTTCCAACAGAGTAATGCAGGTCATTCGGCTCATTGTTAAGGAGTTTTAGGAGATAAAGGTACTGGCCAACGAAGTTTAATTTTACAATTAGTATTCGAACCTGCTGACGAGGATGTCTCTAGTCGAGAGTTCAAGAGACTTCTGAGGTCTTATTCCGATGGAAAAAATTTTCAAACTGATTTTGCCAGGCGTCCTTAATTTCTCAGTTGTATTTTACATCCCTTGATTCGTTATATCTGGAATGATATCTGAGGAAAACCAAGATCATTGGTTCGTCAGCCCTCCTGAAATTGAGAGGCTTTGATGACAGACCCGGTGCAGAACGCTAAAATCTCTCGACGCTAGTCGCGAAGTTATGTCTCTTGCACTGTGGAACGAAATATTGCATCTGCTATGTCAGAGTCATGTCGGGTGACACTTCGTAATAGCTCGGAAACAGTGACTTGTAGGGACCACCCACACCATTTTCTCATCTCTGTGGGGTCTGCCGCAGGGTAATTGAAAAGTAGGAAATGAATCCAACTTTAAAGTTTATACATTTCTAAATGGTAACTAAAGTAAGCAACTCGGACCTTAAATCTTATTTCCCTCATAATATCTTAAAACTAAGATGAAAACAGTTCGCAGAAGCAAAGTTAGATAGTCATAACAAGGCTTATAACATCCTGTTGTTTTCTTGTTGGAAACCTAAAATTTACAGTTTTAAATATATAAAAATTGCATTTTATCCATTTTCAAAATGACGGTTCCGGAAATAACAGGTTTTAGAACTTTTCATTTTAAATTGTTTTGTAAATCCTTGCTATCCCCACCATCAAAACAAAAAATAAACTAAATATTTAGATATTTTACAGTGTTTCCTAATTTTATTTTCTGATATAGTATTTTGTGTGCTAACAGTACGGATGAACTTGATGACTAAGCATGCTAGAAGGACCCCCCCCCCAAAAAAAAACTGAAACTTGTAAGGTTTATCCTAAGTTTATTAACAGTTACTTTAAGTTTTGTATCTTTCCTATCTTATTCTAATTTCAGCTTACAATTTCCTGCCAGAATGTAAATTCAGAAACGCAGTTAATGCAAATGAGAAAGAGTACTATTTGAGTTAGCTGTTAATACGCTCGACCATACCTTAGGCCCTTGCTTGGCTTCGCCGATTTAATTAATACTTAGGGGCCAACTAGTTAGATCTCTGATAACTTCGGCTATACCTTTTAAATAGCTTAGTTAAGCTACTTTTAGTTTAAATTATTATTATTTTAAGTTCTACCTCGAGTGGAGGCTTTGTGGAAAGTTCGAAGTAGGAACTGATTGTAAATATACTGAAAAATAAAGGGTTTTAAACCCTCCTTAAGTCTTGCGTGTTCTGTTCACACACTTAAGCGATTATTCGCTTGTTAGTGTTCGTGGAGTTCTAAGTTGGAACTTTAGGATTAAATAGTAAAACCCCGCAAGCTTTTAGATTTTACATTACTCCCAAAGGGGCGTTTTTTAACGTTTTGTGGGTTACATTTATATATTGAATATCATGTTCTTCACACTTAAACCATAAAATTCAGTTCAACATCAATATCGCAAAATAATTTTAAGATGACCATATCTTTAGAATTTCCAATACAGTCTCGCGCTCTGAAGATAAAAATGCTGCCCCCCCCGTACAGCGTTGCAATTGCTCGCTTTGAAATCGTTGAGCTTGTTAATCAAAAATTTGTTAAGGTTTTACGAAATATGAAATAGATATTAAAGAAATTCCAAATTTGCACTTCCAGATACCCATGTTCGGGTGGAAACGTCCGTTATTCAAAATTAGATGGCTCTAGGTACCCTCGTTTTATCACAGTGCGAGAAACATATATACATTTATGCAGATTCGTTATTATTTAATTTCTTTAAATATAATACAGGGCTGTAATAATTGGTGGCGACAGTTTTAAACGTGAACCCGCATTAAAAGTTTTCAACGCAAAATGCGAAAACGAAATTAATAACCCTTCTGTACTAAGGCCCTTTGGGCTGAAAAAAAAATGAAGCATTTTTTACAGTTCAGAGGAGCATCGGTTTTTACAGGTGAATGTATCCGGAGCAAATCCGGATATCTTCATCAGTTTACGAAATTTGAAATAGAAATCATATTGTGTGACGTTTCTTAATTAATCACTAATTTAATTTCTGATATTATGTATGTAAAAATTTGATAAATTTCAAAGTGTCCACTGCTGGCTTATCGTTAGAGCAACAGGTACGTAAAATTACAAACAATTCCATTTCTAGTAATCACTGTTCCGGTTATGTTACTTCTTGAACAGGTAATGGTCATCGTAATACGCTAATAGGAAGTTAATCTAAAACGCAATGCTAATATTTTTATTTAATTAATCTCCTTCCTTATAATATTTCCTCCAAAGTTAATTTTACTTCAGGCAGTATCTTCTTACATTTTTGTATGATCCCATTATTCACAAGTTGTGATCCACCTGGAAGATTTACTATTCGTTGTAGGGTACTACTTTTATTCAGTCGTTGAATGGCGTGAGTAACTGCTGAAGAAACCTGTTTCGCTTTGCAATACATATGAAGCTCTTTTAAATATGGGGAAGGATTTTACGAGGATTTTATTTTTGGTTCATCCTCTTGTGTCGTTAGGACCTCTTACATGGTTGCCTCAATTTTTTGCGGAACTCCTTCAAAATTATTTTCCTATTCTTAAGCAAGTCGGCCGCTTTTAGGCAATTTCTTCACAGATTTCGCAACCATTCACAAAAATGTGTTTAATGAATACTTTTCCTACCTGAAACTCTAGCTTTTGTAATAATTCCTTGGTGATCTTAGGCAGAGATCACAATTTATTTCACCAATGGTTGTGCATGCTGAAATATTTGGAATCGTGGAAAGAATCACTGGTTTGTTTGACAACGATTTAAAGTTTAGTCAAAATGTTTTAATTCCCATTTTATCAAATATTGTTATTCCAGATACTGATCTTTCACCTTAATCATCAATCTTCATATCAATAATGCTACAATAAGCAACGAGGGATCAACAGAACATGAACATATCTCTCATCCAAAGTTTGTCATACTGATATTGTTGAAATCGCTTTAGCTTGTGATATTTTCTCGTATTTTTCGATTTCTTGTTTGATGACCTTCTTTCTTTCCACCTTGCACTAGGTTAGAGTCTCCGGTAAATATTGTACCAGGGCAGAGGCATTTTACTGCCCGGCATATCTAAAAATTTTTACCCCTTACTACTGCCACTCTGAGCTGCCCCGGCTCTGATGCCACCATTACACTTCTTTAATCTGTTGATATTTTTTTGGCTTCCCAATTTTCGATCATCATGAACGTCTGACAAGTCCTTCATAAAAGTTTAGTAGTCAAACAAAATGCTGTACAATGATCCACTGCTTGATCACTACAAATTTCAGGCAATGATGTGAAATTTTTCTCCCGTAAACATTTATTTTTAAAAGCCTGATCTTTTATTTTCTAAAGTACCCTCTGCTTGCAGACTCCATTTCAAACTTATTTTGAGATTTATTTTCTATACACAGGTTATGTTGTAGAGTTTCCCTTAGTTCAATTGACTAATTATTCAAATTTTTTTTATCTTTTCTGAACTCCTCAGCTTCCCCACGCATTTCCTCGCCAGGGTGCAAATTTAAAGTTAAGTGAAGGAGTTTATTAAGAGCCTGTTTTCACTAGCGAGCACACATTACGAATCTGTCCTCGCTGATACGCCTTTTTTTACATTCAAATAATTATCACACCGGGTAGATTGTCGAGTCAACCTAGTTAGCCTTAACATAAAGTGCTAGTCCAACACTACTCTCTAGCTTTGAATTGATTGTATAACGATTCTGAAGTTCCACCTCAAGTTGTCGATGTTAAAAGCACAAAGTACGTTCCTTTCTATTCATGGTTGATAATAAAAAAAGTTATATTTACCGTTCTTCTGTGGTTGTTTCCCTCAAGCTTGTGCTAGAAGTCTCCAGGTTCGTAGGATCTCGCTGAGTTTATGTGGCCAAAGAGAGTAAGATTGTATAAGGTAACCTATAAGGTTTATCCTAAGTTTTAACAGTTATCTTTAGTTAAAGCTACTTTCCCATCCTTTCTATTTTCAGCTTACAATTTCCTAACAGTATGTGTTTTCAGAATCGCTTTTAATGCAAATGAGTAACAGTAGTATTTAAGTCGATGTTCCACTGACCTCATTAGAGAGCCAGAGTTTCTGACCAGCGCGCCTTCGCCTTTTGGCTGTGTTTCTCTCTAAGATATTACTACGCTCGGACGGGCTTCAGGCCCTTAATAACTTAATTGAGATCTAGGGGCCAACTGCTTAGAATCTTGATAACTTCGGCTATATCTTTTTAGGTAAGTTCTTATTACTTTGAGTTCAAGCCCAAGTGGAGGATTTGCTGTACGCTCTGAGAAAGGAGCCGACTGGGTTAATTCTTAGTTTGAGAAATAAAGATTAATTAACCCTTGAGTCTTACGTCTCTGTTCACGAAAGCGATTATTCGCTTATCCGTTCATGAGGTTCCACACATATAGCTGTTAGATAAAAGGTTGGAACCCCACAAACCTAATAGTTGTACTATGTTATAAGTTGTGCTAGGTAACCGTCATGCTGATAATAATTTATTTAAAATTTTTCTTCTGTGTTATTTTTACTTAGAAATTCAAAACGATAAAATAAGTCATTTGAACTCCTTTTATGGGTCCAACATTTAGAATATAATAGATCCGTACACCTATTTCGCAACAGCTTAGAAACTAAACTATTGTGCAGACTTCTGCCGTCTTACAAAAGGCCTCCAAATCCAACATATATGCATGTCCATAGAAATATGAAGAGTAATGCGTTAATGTTATATTTGTATTTAAGAAATAAATTAGTTGTAGTAGGGACAGGTATGTTTTCTTTCTGTAATATTGTTTTTGATTTGTCAGGTATTTGAAACACAGCTCAAAATGAAACAGCTAGGTTGAAGAGTTTGGCTGGTAGGCGGATGGAATATGTACTCGACGAAGCGTTTATATAGCCCGGCATGAACTACTAGATTTATAAGCAATAGGTTATGCATATCTAGAATTATCGTAAGGGTTCAAGAGTTGGTTTTGAGAATTTTCAATGATGAGCATCATTATCTATGCCCAAAATTATCACGAAAATTCGAGAGATAATTTGAAGAATTTTCAATGACGCGCATGAACTTCGTTATCTACGTCCAAAATTATGGGAACGATTCCAGAGATAGTTTCGAGAATTTTCAATGATTTGCAGTGTTCAAATGCCACTGAAATTGCAATCATATTCTTTTTTGGTGAATTCTTCTGTACTAGGCATAAGTAAAAATAGTTATTCCAAAGTTTTGGGAAAAAGTGTTCAAAGATTTCTTACGATCCAAAGATTCGAATGATCTCAGTACGTTGGTCCTTGTGTTAATTGCCAGGAGAAACAAAGTTACTTTTTAACCAAAAGCCTATACAAGTTAAATATTCTTTCTTGAATAATAGTTGCTCTCCAATGCACGTTGACGTATATCATTTAATTTATCCTTTCTAAAATACTGCTCATGAATTTAAAAAAACAACTTAATTTTCTTTTAAATTATAAGGTATTTCTCCCGCCTTTTTCGCATACCTTCGTGTTGTAGTGGTCTGCATGCTCGACGCGTAACCGAGAGGTCCGTGGTTCGATTTCCGGCGAAGGCGTTGCTCATTTTTCATGTCTGATGCTTCCAAAAATACCTAATGTCTCTATAAAATAATGATTTGTAATTTACTCAAATAACATTTTTCATGTAATTGTAGAATAGTGATTATTGCTTCCGATTCACCTTATTTCTACTAAAATAAACAACAATAATGATTTATGATTTACTGAAATAAAATGTTTTATGTAGACCACATTTTATGTATTTTTTATGTATAACATTTTTTATGTAATAGTTTTAGTCCGAAGGGGGCAATTTGCCCAGAAGGATTTTGCCGTCAAATATTATCGCCCTGTATTACATTTAAAGAAATTAAATAATGAAGAATTTGCATTACTGTACGTATATTTCTCCAAACGTGATAAAACAACGGTACCTGGAGCCCTTCAAGTTTTAATAATGTACGTTTCCACCCGAAATGGGCATCTGGAAGCCCGAATTTGGAATTTGTTTTATTATCTATTTCATATTTTGTAAAACAAGTTTTTGATTAACAAACTCGACGATTTCAAAGCGAGCAACGACAATTCTGTACGGATAAAGAACACCTTTTTATCTCCAGCGCGCGAGACTGTGTATCGGAAATTCTAAAGACATGTTCATTTAAAAATTACTTTGCGATATTGTTCTTGAACTGAATTTTATAGCTTAAGTGCGAAGAACATGATATTTAATAAATAAAGGTAACACACAAAACGTTGAAAAAATCCCTTGGGCGTAATGTAAAAAATCTAATAGGTTTCAGATTTACATTTTTTATGTATTTTTATTATTTTTTTGTAGACCAATGAATATGCTTCCTATTCATTTTGCGTCTACTAAAATAAAACAATAATAATTATAAACAGAGAGGTATAAAGGAAATCGGAAGAAAAAAATCTTTCTCTACCTGAAGAAAGAACGCTCAGTACAAATTATAAACTTTTATTTTCTTGGGACTTAACTTTTCTGGATATAAAACATTAGATATAAGATGTATTTATTCATATTTATACGTAATCATGTTAATCACATATTCATTAATTTACTTCAAAAGTTTCTTTATATTCAAAAACTGTCTCATTATTTTTGAAACGATATATATTTACGTACGTGTATAAAATCTATTATGCGGCTCCCATCGTTTTGAAGTTTGGCCATCCCTGTTCTAGTCACTGTGAAGACTGTTAATATTTCTCCAGAAGTCGAGTCTAAGTACTGACCTAACCAGTCGAGACTGTCTAGGTACTGACCTAGCAGAACTCTGAGACTGCTCCTCAGTACGGCTAATGCCGTCAGTCTGTGTCTGCAATTAGATGGCATATATAGCTTGACCTAAAAAGTTTGATATTTTGCCCAGTTAGGAATAATAATACTCAAAAACGCTGGCGGAAACGATTGGAGCAAGATTAAGCGAAAAAATTATACGAATTAAATATGTTTATTAAAAGTCAACTGTTCCAAATATAGGCGATTAAAATTTCCAATTTTTATTTTTCTGTCTACTGTAATTAGCCCTTCCTTTTAACCTTTGCCTAATAAAATAGTCATGAAATACGAAATTTATTTCTACGTAAATTAACAGTCAAAAATGGTATATAGGGTAATTAAAATTTCTTTTTCTGCGAAAGTCTAAATTTCAGAATTATTTTAACTCTTCCGAATACTTACTTTTTCTGTTTTAATAATATCGCACTATAACGTAATATTCTATTGATGAGATAAAAAGTAATGTGAAACATTGTAAAATCAACAAGTTGGTAGTAAATTTCAAATTGCCTGAATGTAGTAAAAGAATCTTGCTCAGTAAATCTTCCATGTCTAGAATTATAAAAATAAAATTACCTTTATCCTCTGAGACCGCATTAAAATTTAAATGCGAGTGAAGTATTTTTTACCGTTATTTTAGGCACAATTGCATTTTAGTTTGTGTGAAGTAAAACGGAATTTATAATTCTCTTTATGTACAAAATTTATACGGAAAGGAAAAGAATAAGAAAATTTCTTTTCTTAATGATTTTGAAAAGGAATTTGCAAGTTAATGCATTATTCACAAAGCTTGAAAGCTTTTAAGAGGATTCATCGTCCTTTAAAATGGCTAGCAAAGAAGATTATCTTGGTAATAAAGGAAAAAGCAGCTACAAGTAAAATGCAATTAATTTTCTTTACTTTGCGATTTCTTGCAACTTTTGTATTATTCACTATACACGAGTTTATCAGTCACATACATTTAAGGGTAATTTTATCGATTACTCATTTTGAATTATAAGTTGATTATGTCTGATAGTTAATCCATTTCTTAAGAAAATAATGTCCGAATTGGAAATCTTTTTGATAATTTTTAGGGTGCGTGAATAAATGTCACTTAAGTTCTTCCATCCAGAAGAGAGACTAGAAATGAACGAAAGATTTGCCGCGTTATGATCAAGTTGTGATACTGTTATGCCTTTTTGCCGAAACTGGCAATCATATAAAATTCCCTGCTGTGATTTTGCCAACAAAAAAGGAATTGACTCTTACATAATTGTAAAAATAAAAAGTTGTTGCTTTTCCTTTTATGTTTTATTTTAGTGTGTTTCCCTTCTCTGTTAAACAGTTATCTATTTCCTTTCTTTAATTATAATAGCATAGTTTTAAATATTTGTAAGGGGTAATAATTTAAGATATTAGATACCATAATATATGAGTGTTAAATATTTATGAAGCATTAAAAATTTGTAAATTTCAAATAAAAAGAATATGAATATCAGCGTATATAGCGTGTTTCAGAAAGGATGGGTTAAACTTGAAAATGTCGTAGAATATACCGAACAATTTATTTTGCCACAGAAGTGTATGCCCAAATACAAAGGTGTTAGGGAGTTCTTGAGTTAGGGAGTAAGTAAATGTTTTAGTATTTTGTTAGAACTTAGAAGTTGCCAGATTTTCAGAAAATGCAAACTCTGGCAATCATGCGCATAAACATGCTTCGGCCAACTATGCTTATCACAATTCTTTAGTCATACAACATCGCTATTTTCGTAGGTATTTTTATTGTTGTATTCCAAGTTATAATGTTTTTATAGAAAAATCGTGATTTTTTTTCTTTTAAAACGGCTCTAAACTATCACTTACAGAATCTGCCAACAGTGCATAAAACTGCAGTACAAGTTCTACAGGAATACAGTATTTCGCCGCAAAACCGCTACAGCGAAAAAAAAGTATGAAACGAATTAGGTAGACGGCCGGTGCTCAGTGCCATGTTTGTACAATTTGATTTTTTTAAGCGAAAACGATTTCCGTGTACATAGTGAGAAGAACATAATGCTAAAATAGAGAAGGATTTCACGAAAAATGAGTTTGTTTTTAATGTATCTCGTAATTCTTATTTAATAAATAAATTTGTATTTATTTTTTTCCTTTCATATGTTGAAAATGTTTGCCGATTTACGATAAATAGCGGTAGTTTGGGACTGTTTTTTTAAGAAGTAGTCTTTAAAATTGTGAACTTGCACTTAAGAAATAGTTTTAACCTTTTCAACTGTAAAAGACAGCTAAATTACGCCAAGGTGGTTGCGTTAATACGTAAGTACCAAAAATTGAAAACTAATTTTAGTAATGAATAATTGTTCGAAATAACTAGCAACATCCAGTGGAGATTGGTTGATTAGCGGCCATTTTCAAACATACCAGACATATAGCATATAACTGCAGAACTGGTAGAGAATTCCCTTTACGTTTCAAGAGAAGTCTGTTAGAATTTTACAATGTCTGCACAAAATATCTAGATTCGGGTGATTGCGTTGCTGAATCCATTGACCTAAAAAGAAGATTTTCATATTCTTCGTTACATCTTGTCGTTGTCATTTACAAAGGGACTACATTACTGTAAATTTTCTATAGATAACTGAAGTTCTACGTTTATCGAACGTTAACTGAAATTGAACGTCTAAAGTGTAAAATTTGTTTGTCAAAGTGTTCATCTAAAATACAAAAGTTAGCAATCTAAATTGAATCTTAATATTAAATGCTACTTGATTTAAATCTAAGAATTAAGATAATTTTATAGCAAGAAGGTTGCCTTAATAAAAAAAAAAAAAGAGAAAGGAAAAAATCTGAAATATCTGAAATATCTCAGATTTTATATTACGCCCAAAAGGGCGTTTTTTAACGTTTTGCGTGTTACCTTAATTTATTAAACATCACTTTCTTCGCACTTAAGCCACATAAATTTCAATTCAACAGCAATATCAAAAAGTATTTAAAAACAGCACATCTTTAGAATTTCCGATAGACCGTTTCCCACGCTGGAGATAAAAATTTTTTTTTAAATGTTTTTCCCCGTACAGTGTTGCCATTGCTTGCTTTGAAATAGTTCAGTTTGTTGATCAAAAATTCGTTAATGTTTTACATAATATAAAATAGATAATAAAACAAATTCGAAATTCAAAATTCGGACTTCCAGCTGCCCATGTTCGGTTGGGGAATACCTTTGGATGGCTCTAGGTACCATCGTTTTTTCCCAGTGCGAGAAGCATTCATGCAGATTCTTCATTATTCAGTTTCCTTAAATATAATAATACATGGCGATAATATTTGGCGGCAACAGTATGAAAAGTGAATCAGCACAGAAAGCGAAACGACGCAAAATTCTGTATTGAGACTAATAGCCCTTTGGGTTTAACGCCCCTTTGAACTAATAATACCACTCTTTCATTAAATACAATGGCTTATAGAAATGATGGGATACTTTGAATTTTTGTATTCATTAACGAGCATAAAAACTAAAATAAATTAAAACAAAAAGAAAGGCTTTTATTTGGATTATATTATAAATTCGACATTTTTTTATAGTAAATACTTTTTTGAAAAGATGAAAATTAAATTAAAAAAACAGTACCGTTTGCTTAGTAAGAAAAAAATATTCTCATAAAAATAATCGGACACTTTTAGTAACTGCCAAAAATGACAAAAACTTACATTGTTTTTTGCTTCAATATCTTGTGGGATTACCTTTACACTGAATGATTTCATTTAATCTTTTGGGCATTGACTCCACAAGTTTTTTTATATTTTTATTTATTTATTTATTTTGGACTCCTCTTGCTATTATTTATGCTTCTCTCGAATAT
>KK113551.1:53112-75526 GCA_000611955.2 Stegodyphus mimosarum | reverse complement strand
TGGGGTCATGACTTAATTACTTCTGGACACTTATACTAGAGCCAGAGTCTAACATGGTGCGTAGTACGCTTTGGATCAGTGTCCTAGAGCTATTTTGTATATTACGTTTTTGTGCTGACAATGCCAAATTTCACTTCAAAATGTCAAAGTATTTACATTGATCCAAAATACAATCTATAAACTCTATATTGTATAGAATCTTTTGTTTTGAATACGATTGTTTCTTATAAAGCTTAATGATGTTAAGAACTGTAGAATTACTTAAATTCAGTAAAATAGGCAATTTTTCCAATAGGTTTCCCTTTCTTTTGATGCAAATCAATAACCAATCTGCGGGTTTCTAACGATGTTTCCTTTCGTGACCGAGCCATTTCAAGGAAACATTAAAATAACGATTATTTTCTAAAATGAAAATTCGAATTATAAAAGAAAACGATTTTTAGATTTTTGATTACTTTCTTTATGCAAAGTAATTCCATAAAATTTCGTTCTTTATATATTGCAGACGATTTCAGTTAGAAAATAAGAAAATGTCCGATTAATTTTGCAGTTGTGGTTTTTTACTTCCTTGTACAAAGTAAAAGGAAATATTGTAATCGCGAAAATTTTCGGGTATCATATTTCAATGAAAATATATATTTTGATCGCTATCGAATGCAATTTAACTACGTTTTTGAGTGACATTCGTACATGACAGAGTAATACAGAATAAAGGACTCTTTTTTTTCCAAAAAAAAAATTATAAAACTGATTTAAAATTGATTGTGAAGAGATTTTTCGTGGCGTGCGTGCGTACGTAACGTTATGTATGTATGTATCTTGCGTAACTCAAAAACGAGTAGCCTCAGAACGTTGAAATTTTGTACATAGGGCTGTTATAGCATGTAAATGTGCACCTCGCATTTTGGTGGCTAGCGGCCACATCAAAAGTATATAAATATATATATAAATAAATCCACTCTGTTACTCGGCTGACTGAGCTCAGTTTCTTTATTCTTATAAGTTTGTAAATTGTGCATTTTTGCCTTTAAAAATGAAGAAATTATGCTGTTTTTATCTTTCGATTAAGAGTTTTATGCGCTTAGTTAACCTGCATGCAATAATTGTGGAATTATCAACAATTTAAAAGTTTTTGTAAGTTCGATTAAGCATAATTTTTGGTTATGATTGCCGCCATATTTGTTTACATTTGAAGCTCAGCGGAATAGTGGATTTGTTGCCAATCTAGAGAAGCTAAGCTTCGCAACAACAAAGTAACGTCTTCTTTGCGAATTAAATTATTCTTGATTCATTCTGGAATTATCATTTAAGTTATTAGCTGGTTTTGCATACAAATTGTAGTTTTAATTGTAATTTTTTTTTTGTTTTAACTGTTCTTGCTGTTTTATGTTTTCCTATATCTTTCCAATTTTAATGAAAATATTTTGAATTTTTACGTATTTTTGCCTTACTGCGAAGAACGGAGTTAATTAAGCACAGTGGCATTAGGTAAACAGCACTGAATCGTCTGCGAAAAACTGTTTCTTTTTTATTTGTTTTATTTCTTTTATACATCGTTTAGATTTATTGTAGTATTTGAATAGAACTTGTGTTAATTCTTAAGATGCTATAATTTTTGCTCGCTCTGAGTTATAAAATGAATGAGAAGTAACGCTGTCAAATGAACCTAGTGCCAATGTATGGTTGTGGTAAATAAATACAGTGAATTTTAAAGAGTGCATTTATTCCATTGTGGTTTATACGCTATCGACGAAATAGATTTAATTCAAAATTCGTTTACTGTTAATTCAATATGTTTAAAATGAAATGCAGGAAAATTGCGTATAATGTAATATTCCGTACAAGGAAGTCATGTGGTGTACACACCAGATTTTTCTTTTCAGAGTCAAAAGTTATTCTTTAAATTTACTATTTAATTTTTTCAAATCTATTTAGCATAAACAGAGAGCTAAGAAAAAATGCATTCAAATGAAAAATGTTCTTTATTGTTTAATTTCGAAGCTTTTCTCCTATTCGTTTATAAGGTATTTCTTCCCCCTTCTTCGCACGCCCTCGTGGTGTAGTGATTGGTACACGCGCGTATTCGAGAGGTCCTTGGTTCGAGTCCCTGAGAAGGCGTTGCTCATTTTTCATGTCTCCTGCTTCAAAAATATCTAATGAACTGTGCAAGTGGCGCCCGAAATAAAAGAGGTGATGCATGATGATCCTCCGCCAACGACATTTGGCATTTGAGTCCCCCCTAATCCCTAGTCGCAAATTAATAGGGGGAGCATGTAAGGTATTTCTCCCGCATTCTTCGCATGCCTTCGTGGTGTAGTTGTCAGCACGCTGGGCGTGTATTCCAGAGGTCTGTGGTTCGAGTCCCGGCGCAAATGTTGCGCATTTTTCAGTGCTCCTGCTTTTCAAAAAATACCTAATATCTCTACAAGTTAGATAAAAACATTACAGGAGCCGATCATTTTGGTGCGTCCCTGTAAATGTTTTTAACAAAACAGAGAACATTTCAGAAATGTGTTTGCATGGAGTACATGTTCATTTGCTCAAAACGGAAGGTGTTGAGAATTATATCAATCATGCTCACAAGCCAATTTCTCTGTTAAAAATGCATATTATGAAAACTGCAAAAAACATGCTTTTTGTTTTTATTATTGTTACGTTTTTCTCTTCAAGGGTTCGTGGATTTGGAGTGAATAACGACGGCGATACTTGATGAAGTATAAAAACACACTTTATTGGCCTGTATTTTACAAGACAGCTCCAAAATCATGCGCACAGTCGTCGAAGAACTACTATAAACACGCTGAGACAATCAGCGACATAGCCTTCAGACTATCAGGTTATAACGGTGCAGACAGCTTCACGGCAAAGCAGAGAGTACAGCTCCCGACTCTGCTCAGTCGTTCTCGGAACTCCACGTACTCTCGAGACTGACTCTCCGCGCTAGAACTCGCGATGCACTCGACTATACGCTAGAGTATAGCTTCCGATTTGGTTCAGTCGTTTCCGAAGCTCAACACACTCTAAGATAAAACTCGACGATGCACTAGCTCGCGATACACTAAGAGATTCTCTCGATGCATTCGACGACCAGCTCGACACTAGACTACGAGACACTCTCTCGCTGACTGACTATCAGCTCTCTAGACGAAACGCCAACTCAACTCTTATAATAAACACCGTGGAACAATCACCAATACACTGTCAAGCTGTACTGTAAAGGTAGCTTCACGGCAAAGCACTGTCTCTATCGCTTTCCGTTCACAAAACTCTCGAGTAGCTTAGCACTCACAGTAAACAGCTATTCTCCCAATGCCGGCTCTCAGAAACGCAGGGATTTATATAGCTTTTCCTTAGGTTCCACACGTTTCGAGAAATAGCTCGACAGGAAGTTATTCTAGAAGCTTCCCGATTGGACCATGGGATATCGCCAATTTGGTCGCCAAATGGGCGATAAAGTCGCCAATCTGGCAACCCTACCATACACTATTTTCTGGCAACCTTAGTGCTATGCCGGAAAGCTTACATACAGGCGCAACCGCCGAATTTTTCGCAACATTATGATTACTACGCTTTCTTGTTGCTCTTAAAATCGTAATTTGTTTCTAAAAGGTTTATTCTGGTTAGGGATATTTTCTTATGGATGATCGATCATATAGAACATACGATACTTTAACTGTAACCGGGAATTTAATTCCTTTCAAATTTTAATCTTCATGTTTATTTTTCATGTATGTTCATGACAGTCACAAATTATTGAATTTTGTAATTAATTTGAGACGAACGAAACTAATTAGTAAACAACTAAAATGTTATAACGTCACTGAACATTTTATTACATTAACCCTTGCCAAACTTTTAATCCTTTAATGTTTTTTGTTGCAGACGTAAATAATTGTTCATTAATTCTCTGGTTGCATAACAAACTAAATGCGCCATTCGCCTCCAAGTATTTTAGCTTCTCGGCAAATTTAAACGTTGGATTAGAAGTGAAACTCAATATATCGAGGATCTAATGTTAGCGAGATAAGAAGACACGCTGGGAAAAGCCATATCTCTCACCTTCCTGCCCCAAGACATAATTAATGAGTTTCATTCGCGCCTTGTTGTGTGGCAAACAGCAATACAGAAAGAGGATTACATTCCTGATTGTTTAGTTCTGACGCCCTACTGAGGCCCCTTTGTTCGCCATTCAACGGTGCTAGGTAGCCGCTGACAATCATGACATGTAATTGCTCCAGAGAGTGAAAAAGGTCAAACAGGAAACCAATTAGAAGGGAAATACATTCTCACATTCCTTACACAAAACATCACATCTTTGACACCTCTTCCTTCGTGGCAAAAGACGGTAATCACGCAAGAACGAGTCGGGAATTCAACTGTTTTGTAAACAGATGGAATAGATCCACATTGCATTTGAATTCCAAAATTATGTAAAACTCAACTTCAAATTGGAGTGAGATTTATAGAATAGTTAGTTTATTCCAGGCTACAAGTATTGCTGATCCGGCAAAATTTACTATCTCTCAGTTCAAACACCAGTAACCTACAGAAAAATATTTTTGTTTTTATTGAATCTCTACCTTTATCAGAAATATTTAAAAAGCCCTGAAAAATATACCGCTGTTCTATGCACTTTGTGTGAAATATAAAAAACAAATTGTTATTCCATGCCTATTTTTAGTAAACAATATGAATATGATTTCCTAAGCATATTTAGTAAGCGGAGTCATGGCCTACGAGTAATAAATGCAACTTTATAAATACTTATAAACTTTATAAGGTATATCTCCCACATCTTAGCGTGCCTTCGTGGTGTAATGGTCAGCACACTGAGCCGGTATTTCAGAGGTCCGTGGTTCGATCCCCGGCGAAGGCATTGTATATTTTTCATGTCTCCTGCTTCCAAAAATACCTAATGTCTCTACAATGGCGCCCGAACTAAAAGGGTTGTGGATGGTGACTCTCCATACCCAGGATTTGGCGACTAGGTCCCCTAAACCCTAGTCGCCCTTTAAAAAGGGGAGTATATAAGGTATATCTCCCACATCTTAGCGTGCCTTCGTGGTGTAATGGTCAGCACACTGAGCCGGTATTTCAGAGGTCCGTGGTTCGATCCCCGGCGAAGGCATTGCATATTTTCCATGTCTCCTGCTTCCAAAAATACCTAATGTCTCTACAACTTATTATTACTTAATTCTTCAGAATAATCAGTACTTGATTAACACTGAACAATTCTGGCTTCTATACATAAATCAAACAGATTTTTACTGATATAACAATATTTACTTATCTCCTAAAATAAAATATTTATATCTATTTAAATTCATGTTAATCTTTGTAATGAGCAGTTTAGCTTTTTCACTCGCATATAGGAACATTTCGTTAATCTTTGTAATGAGCAGTTTAGCTTTTTCACTCGCATATAGGAACGTTCCGTTAATCTTTGCAATATTTCCGTAGTATTCTGCTGTGATGGGTTTTGTTACGTAGACAATCCCATATATAGTATGAACTTGTCTCCAGGTGACCCAGCTGACCACAGAGACTATTTGTATACCTTCTACGAAATCTGTAATAGTAATTAGGAAATTGACTGTGTCGCGCTAATAATTGATTGAGCAACCTATAACAATATAGTGTTTTCAAAATAACCTTTGGAAGAACTCAATATATATTCCTCCGAGTCGTATCATAATCTCACCTTTCTTGCCACTTTTGAAATATTTGATCCTGTAAAATAGTTTTAATTGAGTCTCTAGATAATGGTGTTTAATTATCTATTCAATTCTTCTTTGTGGCATCTTTTGCAGCTTCGTCTGCTGCTTCATTTTTTACTATGTTTGTATGTCCTTTTATCCAATTAATATTTATTTTAAACTTTACATTCATTTCATTCACAAGATCTCTTACTCTTGCCACTTTATTTGAAAGGCATTTTCGATAACTCAAAGAGAAGGCCGAAATGCGCTAGTTAAATATGAGTTGTTTCATCAAGCAAAATACTGGCACTTATAAATCTTAGAAGTAACCTCTAAAAAATTTCAAAGTAGTTTGTATGTTCGAAGATAAAAGCAACCTGTTACTCAGAATGGTTTTAAAAATAATAAAGCGTAATTCTATTTTATAAAGTTACTATTTAAGAGTTGTTTTTTCATGAAACTATGTCAATAAATTTTTATGCGGCAAACAGTTTCTAACAGCTTCCAGTATTTATTTGGTAGAACCGAATATAAACGTTACAGAAAACAGAATTTTTGTCAATTAAAGGCGAAATTAAAAAAAAAAAGAATTCTATTAATAATGATCGTGACAATACTTAAATATAAGTTGAACTTAATATTTGTAGAGTCATTTGGTAATTTTGAAGCAACATACACGAAAAATTAGCAACGCCCTCGCCGCAACTCGAACCCGGACCTCTCGAATACGCGCTGAGTGTGCTACCGTTACACCACGAAGGCAGGCAGAAAGGAGGTAGGATATACCTTATATATTCATTAACTATTGAACTTAATAACTATTAACTGTGTTACGGATTTTGTATTTAGTTAGCTATTTTTAATAGAATTAAAATTTAAATTGTTTTATATCCCCGTGCAATGCAGCACGAGACCTATTTTAACCCATTCACGAGCCGGTCCTTCAGAACGAAATGCTTTGAAAACGGCCGTATTGTTGTCTAACAAATCCCTCCAAAAAGGTCTGCTTCGCTTTCAGGAAACGCTCTTAAAACGGGCCATTGCCTAGAGCGGTATGTTCGCCTCCCCTTACAATGATGGAGAGGTCATAAAATGACGTCCCCGCTAATGAATGGTAACTTGTTAGTTTTGTATCTCCAAATCTTTGGATGCATTTTAGATTGCGTTTTTGGAAATTCTTGATTTTTCGACGTCTTCACTTTTTCACTATTTAGTTTTATTTCTCTATTTGGTTACTGGTAGACCAGTTTATTTTGGGAAATTAAATTTTAACCCCTTTTTTAACGAACCGGTTGTTTTGACATTTTAAGTCCATATATATTTGAATTAATAACACACTATTCCTCAGAAATGTTTCCAAAATTTGGTATATATTAGCGCTGAATTTGTTTTCAGAAATTGTTCGCTAACAATCAAACTAATTCTCGTAATGCTTGATCATAGGATTGATCAAAAAATAATTTTCCTAGTGAAAATTTTTCAGAATGTTTAAGCAATTTCTAGAATTTTGGCGGTTTTCTAAAGATATTTCTGTAAATTTAGTTATTGTGCATTTTCTAGCAATATGGAATTTTAAATCAAAATTTTACTGCATTGAGAGATCGCATTTCTAAATCAAACAGAAATTTAAGTGAATTTAATGCAATCTTACTCTAGACTAGAAAGAACTATTTCTCTATGTTCAAAGACAGGATTTTCTCGCTTGTCCGCATTTTACAGATTAAATGTATATAATAAAACATAAAATCCTTTCTGATTCTCATAGTTAAATGAATTGTAACTTTTAAAAAAAAAACTTTTCTAATATTTCTGCTCGTACGTGACTAAGTTTGAAACTGTGAAACTCCAACTTACAAAGTACATCATGACATTACGGTATCTGAAGGAACAATTGAAATTAGGGTACTGAAATGATGTAGAATATAAAAATGGTTATAGTTAATTTAAATAAATTTCTCTTTGTCAATTTTCATTTAAATTTGCCATTATTATCAGCCTTGCAGTTTTATTTAACCTTAGGATTATCATGTACGAGATGTATTAGGATCTCAACATCATTTCGAGGAATAATGGAAGTGATAATATGTAAGGCTAGTGGCTTAAATACCCAAAGCCAAGCATTTGTAATTAAATAAATAAACAAAAAAAAATACTGAATATTTGTCCCTTTTTATTTTTAGTCATATAACCGAGAAAATTTTATTATCTAGAAATTATTTTTTACTTTTTAAAGTATCTAACTAAAACTATGTAACTTTTTCAATGCATTTTATATGAACGAAATAACACAATAAAAAGTTTTACTAATTCAGTTCACTGTTATAAATAAAATATGCCGCCAAATTTCTATTTCTTTTTCCAGAATCATATAAAATGTTTTGATTAAATGAGTTTTTCAATTGACTTTTTAATATATCCTAATATAACTTAGCAGAATATTATTTACCGTATAAGGTATTTCTCCCGCCTTCTTCGTATGCCTTCGTGGTGCAGTGGTCAGCACGCTCGACGTGTATTAGAGAGGTCCGTGGGCCGAGTCCCGGTGAGGGCATTGTTCATTTTCCACATCTCCTGCTGCAGAAATAGCCCAATGTCTCTAAAACCGTTAACAAATTTAATCTAGAGGAATTAAGTTTTGAAGAAAGATAAGCAATGAAATCAATTGTTTCATTTTATGCTTTTTGCATCTATTTATATGAAAATGAGATCTAGCTATGGAATTTACGATTTGTATATGAATTGAAAATTAGCACATTGACAAAACTTTTCAGGGCATTACAAACTGATATGTTGTGATAAGGATATTAGTATATTAATCATACATATGTAGAGAAAAAGGCAATTTATAATTACCAGGCTATGTATCCTAATGTTTTTTATCATATGGTATTACCAAACTACGGCTCTTTGGTCCATTAAGTATGGCTTAGTTTGAGCAAATGCCAGTTTAATTTTTGAAATATTATTCCAAATGGAACAGAAACCGTGAAACAATATGAACTTAAGAGAAAGCTGCTCCGGAAAAATAAAAATACAGGAGCACGCACATTTAACATTTAATAAATAGATATCTCGTAATTTATATTTAAATTAAATAAATGTAATTTACTACTATGCCAGCTGTTACCGTAATTCTACTCGTGTACTTTCCAGAAATCTCAAGAAAACAGAAATTACCAGAACTTTCTCGCGACCGATTAAAAAGATTTAGGGCAACCAGAGAGAGACATCTCAGCTCTATAGCTGTTTAGTGAGCTCTTGTTGATCGTAGTGAATTCGCGGGTGAAATCGGATTAGCTTTCTTTTTGCATTGCGTTGTATTTTAACGTATTAAGTTGTTTAAAGTATAGCTACTGATTATATTGCGTGATGTTGTGATAATGTACGAATATCTCAGGAAAATTCCAGCGTTTTGTTATATTCCTTTGAAAAAGAATGAATTTTATTAACCTTTTATTGAACTTGATGCACAAGTTCTACCTATCGATAGAATACCTAGGCATTCTATAAATTCTATTTCGATAGAATACCTAGGCATTCTATAAATTCTATTTCGATAGAATACCTAGGCATTCTATCGAATGCCGGCAATACTACTGTTTCTAACACTGCCCATTACATTATCTGATAGAACCAAATATAAGCTTTATAAAATGTAGAAGTTTTGATAATTAGATATATAAAGAGTTCTAAAAAGTAAGATTGCATGTTATTTCATTTAACAGAAATGAGATACACTTACATAATTAACTTATGTTATTAATCCAGTAAGCATTACTTCAAACTTCCAAGAATTTATTGCTGTTAAAATGGATGATTTTATAGATGCACTAATACCTAATAACAACTCAACTCAACTTTAATCAGACATCTTAAAATAATTCTCTCAGATTGTTTAAGTCTTAATATGTCTCAGAGCAATCTACTTCGCCTTTAACTTCTCCGACGATCATTCTCTCACTTTCTAACGAATGAAAGTAGAAACACAATAATAAGCGCTGCTTCTGCTTCACCACAGCCGTCACGGTTAAAGCTAAACGAAACCTGGCAGGTCTGGAGAAAGCGCTTACCAAAACTCATTTGCCGCCAAACGACTACATGCATACTTAAACCTGCGCACCTAGCTGAACTGCATAATTATATCAGCGGGTTAATTCTTGTGGAAAAGCCCTACGAAATATGAAATAATCATAAAAATTGGACGGCACTCGGAAGTGGTAAATACGGTTTGTCTTGTAATTCGTTTCCCAGGTGCCTTCGATTCATGGTTTTCGCTGAAATTTGCGTAATGTACCTGTGTTGTGAAGCGAGGTTTATTCCAAACAAATGATTTGTGTTTTTATTAAGGGTAATATAAATTTCAATTTAACAGAGAAATCTGAAGGTAAAAATATTTTAGAGAATTGAAATAAGCTTCTTTTTTATACTTTAATGATGGAATCCTGCACTCCGAAGTGTCAAAAATTTAAATTACTTTGACTGTTCTATAACCTCTTTCAGAATGCGTTGCTCTTAATTTCGGAAATATTACTTGTAAAAATAAACACTGATCAGTCGAATGCTTCCAAGCTGCATACACTTTTTCGGCCATTTTTATCTTTTCACTTTTCCGAATCATATTAATCAAGGTGCTGATGTCACTGCTAAAGTTGGAAATAAGAACTAAAATGCGTAACAATAAATTTAAAAAACTGCTAGCTTTCAGATTTTATATTACGCACAAAGGGGCTTTTTTAACGTTTTGTGTGTTACTTTTATTTATTAAATACCACGTTCTTCGCAGTTAAACCATAAAATTCAGTTCAATAGCAGTATCACAAAATAATTTAAAAAGAGAATGTGTTTAGAATTTCCAATACACAATTCCGATTCGCGCGTTGGAGATAAATCCCCCCCATACAATGCTGCCATTGCTCGCTTTGAAAAAATCTGAGCTTGTTAATCAAATATTCGTTAAAGTTTTACAAAATATGAAATAGATAATAAAAGAAATTACAAATTCGGTCTTCCAGATGCTCATATTCGGGTGGAGACGTACGTTATTCAAAATTTGATGTCTCTAGGTACCGTTGTTCTTTTCACAGTGCGAGAAGCATACATACATTCATTTCTTTAAATATAATGCAGGTCTCTAATATTTGGTGGCAACAATGTGAAAAGTGAACCGATATTTATAGTGAATCAACTCGCAATATAGTGAATCTCGCAATTTTAAAACCATGAAAATAACATGTTTCTCCAAAGAAAGTGTTAAAACTTACATTTTCATTTCAAATTGTTTCACAAATTGGTGCTCTCCTGATGTTCGAAACAAAGAATAACTAACTTAAACATTTTGGTATTTTACAGTGTTTTGAAATATTGAGTTAGTATGTTTCTGAGTGCCATAAGTGCCAAATAATTACCAAAAGATTTTGAGCCTTTTCTATAATTTCATGCAGAAATAATATTCACGGGCGAAGATATTGAGGGCAAATCTAAATATCTTCATCATCGCATTTATTTGTTTACATCCTAAATATAAATAGCTTACTGAATATTAAAAAAGTGTATGGCGAATCTGTAAACGTAAATATTCATGAAATAAGTTCGTTTATTCAATACACATTTATTCTTCTCCCCTTCCGTAATCTAAGATTATTAAATTTCATATTAGATAATGAAGTAGTTAGCCACTGTAGGTTTCTTGAATACAAAAATGTTCTTTAAATTCTGTGGGTTAATTTGTTTATTTTAATATGAAACCTTTCACTGCTTATGCTAAATTCGTGTATTATTTTAGACTTCCTGATCTGTCATCTTATTTATATTGTTTCTACAGCTATAACTGTTGGTTGCATCGTTTCTCAAATTATGCAGCAAACGAATTTTGTTTAATTTACTTAACTAACTGAAGGATAATTTATAACATCAAGTTCATAAAATTTTGCGCTCCTTAAACTTTTATTTTACTGATTGATAACAGTGGCATTTCTGAAGGTAAATTTATAGTATCTTAGTAATACAGCTGCAGGTCTGAAGCGAGGCCGGCACTTGCCCATCCAAGTAGGCATATTATGTATCCCTGACCTTGCTAACTGCTCCCCGTGGAATTCCGAGAGAGAACACATAGAATAGAGGGGAAGGCGATTCCTCTTCTTCTGCTATCAACTCTTCGATAGAATTTCGGCTCGTTTTATATTTTGAGTGTGTCCTTGCCGCACAGACATTGTACGCTTACAAAAATTCTTGCATTCGTCGGGAATCGAATCCGGGCCTTGCGGTACGGCAGTCCACTATCCCGTCTGGTTGGGTATACGGGTAAAAACATGGCGGTGTACCATTGGCCAAATGGTAATGCCTTACCTTACTGACTGACTACAAAAAAATGCAAGCTTTATGAGAGTTTGCAAAGAAATGTTCTGAATCTTCCCAAATTATCTGGAGTTTACCTATTATGGTACATCGTGCAATTCTACCGTACACCCCGCATCCAGTATTATTAAAAATAACGATTTACGTATAATTTCAATAGAATTATACGTAAATATTTGAAATTCGCAAATTAAATTGAGAACACTTGTTTTGGTATAAAAAAGTGGAGAAACATAAAGCTTGGTTATACTGTAGTTTCTCATCACGTGCCTTCAGTTGTTTCTTCAGCATATTTTCTTTGCCATCTTGCATGATGTAGACGGCTACCATGCCCTTTGACCCGGATTCAAATCTCGGAGAAGGCATGGATGTTTCTAAGTGTATAGTGTCTTCGCCGCGTGGGGACTCTTTAAGTACTGTTGAGTCGGAAGGTCTCTCAAGAGGTTAACAATAAGAAGGGAGTCTTGCGAGACCGTCAGATCCGTTCCGTAGAGGATTCTTCTTCAAATGCGGAGCAGGTAAATTCTTTCTGTCACTTAAAACGCTCGAGGGCAAAACCAATGAATGGCGCTAAACCTTTGACTCATAGGCACGATGAAAGGCCTGGACTTGATTTAGTTATAGGTTTTAGTCAGGAGGTTTAGGAACAAGGGCAAAAACTCTCTCTTCTTTTAATAAACAGATATAATCGGGACCCTTGTTTAGATGCTAAAATTATTTGCTGTATCAAAGAAGATACGTGTGCTATTAGAGTTACTTGAAGCAGGAGATGTGAAAACTGTGCAATGTCCTCGTCGGGACTCGAATTTGGACTTCCCGAATACGCTGTGAGTGTGCTACCGTTACACCACGAGTGGAAGCTGGAAGGAGGGCGAAGATACCTTATGACCAATAGGGCCTACCAGCGGCCGAACGGTAAAGACGCTGAACACTGGTAATTCGTCCGAGGTTCGAATCCCGCGAACGCGCTGGCTGCATGGGCATTTTCGTGGTTTTCCCCATGTTTAACGTGTATACGAGCCAGTTTCCCTTAGAAAGTCCTCCATGAAGGCATCCCTCCCTTTAGGCAGATAGCCCTCGTGTGCTTTGCCATAACTGAATAACCTTATGACCAAATTGTTTGGTTAGGTGGGTCGAGCTGCGCCTACTTATAAGTGTACTTAGGGAGGGAGGTTCGCCTTCAATCCCTGTGCCAAGCACAGAAAAAATTCGAATGAAACATTAGGCATGTACTAAGAATTCGTGCAGTACATAACATACGTTAGTGAGTTTTTCTTTTTTCAATGTAATAGAACTTTGTGCCGATTGAGTAATTTATATTTTAGAAAATTTTAAATAATTGATCTACAAATTACTGGGTACAATAAATGCAGCAAACTGGTTATCACAAAAAAAATTCACGAAAACCGGGAAATTTTTTTTAAATGTGTACGTTTTCTTAAAAGAACTGTAGAGTTCTGCTTTGTATAGAAGCTTAAATGAATGTCCTTCAGTCTATACCAGACTGACAAGATATATACCATCGTTCTAGTCTAAATTAAGGTGACAAATTCTTACAAATGTTAAAATAACCATTTTATTAAACTCCTTAAGAGGACCGAAGCACCACTTGTGCTACAGAATATAACTTCACTTGCTTGCGAGGGTTACCTAAAATAACATAATATAAATTCAAGTAACGTAGTCTGAGACCACACACAAAATAGTCCACTTAAGCTGGATCAAGTAACTAACGGTGCGTTTTTAACGTCAGCTGCAAAGTCTTTCCGGAATAAACTTTGGTAAAGCATTCTTGGCGATAGGGCATTAACTGCAACGACTTTACCAGAAGCCCTATCGCTAAAATATCTAATACCCTCGACCTAAATTTCATTCAGGTGAGGACTACGGAAAGAAGAAATGACAGCAAATTTTCAAATCATAAAAAGTGCTTACTTAACATAAAATACTACAGAAGATACCTAATGACTGCGGTTTCTCAATATATCTTATGAAAATAATAAAAATGCTTTACGAACTTAGTACAAAATAAAATCTACTTGGAAACGTTATTTTAGTGCCAAAATGCGTGAAAAGTATTTTAAAGCAGACAGCTATACTGCTGGCCACCCAAATTGCAACACCAAGAAAGACAAGACATATCGCAACAAAATTTATTTAGTAGATAACATGTTGACCAAGTATCAAATGATTAAATTTATAGACTTCTGTGAAGTGTGGTTCCTTCTAGAATCAGTAGCCAGAGTAGCCGCCATTGTTGGCGATCACCGCTGCCACTCCTCGGCATTGATTCAAAGAGACTTCGGATGTGTTCTTGGGGTACAGCAGACCAAGCAGCTTCCACACGTTGCCAAAGTTGGTCTGGTGTGGCAGTTTGGGATGTAATATGGGTCAATCGTTCAGCAACCATGGACCACATGTTTTCTATCGGCGAAAGATCCGGAGAGCGAGCCGGCTAGGGAAGCAATTCAATCTGGCGATTGACGAAGAATCCTTGGACAATGCTTGTCACGTGTGGGCACGCATTATCCTGTTGAAATATGGCTGTGGGCAAGCCCTGAAGGTAAGGAAGGACAACTGGCTGCAATACCTCGGGGATGTAGCGCTGGCTGTTTGAAGTACCGACAATGCGTACTAGAGGAGTGCGAGAGTGATATCCAATACCGCCCCATACCATAATACCCGGTGCAGGACCAGTGTGGTGCATAAAGCAAGCTGTTCAGCATCCTCTCTCCACGGTGTCTCCAGACTCGAATCCGACCATCGTGGTGTTGCAGACAGAAGCGTGACTCGTCAGTAAAGACAATTTCATTCCATTCTACCGTCCACATCCTTCTTTCATCGCACCATTGGCGGCGGAGTCGTCTGTGGTTCTGCGTCAAGGGTAGACGAAGGAATTGACGTCTTGCGGACAGACCACTTTGCTGTAAACGGCGTCGAATGGTACGCGCAGACACTGGATGCTGCGTTACAGACTGAATGTGCTGTGCTATTTTTCGTGATGTGACAGAGCATTGCCATGCGCACAATGTTCCTGTCATCACCTGAAGTGGTGCACTGAGGTGGATGCGATCGAACACGTCGGTCCGTCGTACCATTCTGCATCCAACGGTCAGATATCCGGATTACAATTGTTTGGTTTCGTTCAACACGACTACCGATTTTCCTGAAAGATAATCCACACTGTTGGTAGGCCACTATCCTTCCTCTGTCGAACTCGGATACTTGATCAAACGATGATGGCTGTTAACTGCGAGGCATAATTGATCCTTTTTTGAAAAAACCACAAGAAAAACACAATTGCCGAACTTGAAAACTCCAAGCCTTAAATAGCGCTTTGAAGTGGCGCCACAGGCGCGCGTGATGTGCGTCTGCGCTGAAATTCTAATTATTTGCAAGTCTCACCTCCGCTAATGCATGTTGTAAATTTCATGTTATTTGCATGCTTGCTTCAGGGTGTTGCATTTACGGTGGCCAGCAGTGTAGTTGACTTTAATTCACAGAAAACAATGTCTGTAATGGAAACAAAGGCAATGCTTACAACACATGTGTTGATACTGATGCCTTTAATTTTATGTAAGCATGGTCACTAATACTATAAGCTATGGTAATGTTTTTGTACTACGTCGATTAAAAGGAGTTTTCTGCAGCGCACTTCTGTTTCACAAAGTATGACAAAATTATGTAAATCTGTGGTTTCAGCCAGTAGAAGGGAAATAAATACTATTGATCTCCTTTTAAAGGAAAGTTAAAAATACAGCTTACTCTCCGCTTTTAAAATCACGCTCAGAATCGATTTCTATCACTCAGAATGTTTTTCTTTGGCCCAGAGATTGCAGGAAGAAAAAACAATATTTTTCGTGAACGCTGTTGTTTTTCTAGCAAGAGGCGAGCGCTTTTATAAAACTTTAGAGCGACCTTTATTTTAGGTTATATCTCGTCGTAAAATAATGACTAAGGCAACTGAGATTTATTTTGTGAAATTTTTCATTTCTCATTTTTTCCAAAACAGAGAGCGATAGATTATTTAGAGGTATAGCTCGGAGCATTAGCCCGGTTGAACTTAACACAGTGAAAATTGTTTGGATAACAAGATGGAATTTCTTCTTTAAAAATAGGTGTCAAAACATATTTCTAATAGTGATGCGAATAAATTTTGACATTTTTTCTGCTTTTCGTGTTTTAGTTTTTCCGTTGTAAGAGAATTCAGTAAACGTTTAGAAAAATTGTCCTTGTTTTCTTCTGAATCTACATATTAAGTCTTTTCCTCCTCTTTTTCTGTAGTAAATCGATCTTTTTGCATTAGAGTCAGGTAAGTATATCCAAGCCTCATCGATTGTAACTACATATTTCCATTTTTTGCTTGCCAAATAATTTTCATACAGCAATTTGCACATAGCCTTACGCCGAGAAACATGTTTCCAGTTCAGGCAATGAACATCCTGATTTTTTGTTTGATTAGCTTTAAATCAGATTTTCTAATTTTGTTCACAGTTCCTACAGAAGTGTTTAAAGATTTTGCAGTAGCTCTTTGGGGGCTGGATTTTCCTTTAAAACATAAAATGGGACTTTAGGTTTAACAAGAGCTTGTAAGTACCTTTTGTTGGGTATGCATTTTTGCCTCTTTCCCAGTCAGATGTAAACTTTGACGTTTCTTTCCTTTCATATTAATTACGTCACTTTTTTTACGTGTAGAAATGTCAAAACCATGCTTTTCACTAATTGAATAAGGTTATTTCTCTTTGGACAGTGCAAAAATGTAGCCTTCGATCGCTTGTTTATTTTCCAGGGACATTTTAAAGAAAAGAATATTTTTAATACTGCAGTCGATAAGTAAACCTTATTCCAGTTGGTTGCTAGTCACGTTTGTATTTTAAAATTAATATTTAAATTCATGGAGAAAATCAAAATCGTTACAAAAATGTGTGAACACTCTCTGTATATTATGAATTAGAATTCCTGTTGTTTAGATTCTTCGGATGGCTATTTGAAAACTAAAAGGGCAAAATCTAGCATTATCAACAAAACCGCATGAACAATATCAATAAAATCCGTCATAAAATACAGGGCGTTCCCAAAGTCACTGAAAAGCTTTTGCTGTAATATTGTGGGTACCCTGTAAGAGGTATTGCTGCAAACTTTTATAGTGCTATTACGAGTAAATTAAGATTTTTTGTCCAAAGGGACAATTTTTACAGAAAGACTATTAATTTCGTTTTGGCATTTTGCTTCGATTCACTAAAAGCGTTGTTTAACTTTTCAAATTATTGCCACCAAATATTATCGCCTTCTATTTAAAGAAATTAAATAATGAAGAATCTGCATAAACGTGTGGTTCTTTCTCGCATTCTGATAAAACAACGGTACCTAGAGCCATCCAGTTTTGAATATTGAACGTTTCCATCCGAATATGGGCATCTGGAAGCCTAAATTAGGAATTTGTTTATTATCGATTTCGTGTTTTGTAATACTTTAAAGAATTTTTGATTAACAAACTCAAGGATTTCAAAGCGACAAATGGACACATTGTACAGAAAAACATTTTTATCTCCAGCACGCAAGACTGTGTATCGGAAATTCTAAAGATACGCTCATTTTAAATTTACTTTGCCGTATTGCTCTTGAACTATGGTTTAAGTGCGAAGAACATGATATTTATTAAATAAAGGTAACACACAAAATGTTAAAAAAGAGCCCCGTTGGACGTAATTTAAAATCTGAAACCTTTCAGATTTTTTTTCTTCTAATAATTTGGTTTGGTTTAATATATATATAATGTAAGGATTAAGGATCCGAAAATCCTGATGCCACAAGAGAATTGAAGTGGTATATCCCAAAAGATAATGTTTTGTGTGAGATGTTGCACAATAAGCAACAATGTAAAAACTTAACAGATAGCCATGAAATTGCAGAAAAGGAGGTCTGGAGATCAGTACAATGAACACGTAAGTCAGTAGAAACGTCATGCGTATGCAAATATCAGGAACGAAACGTCAGAGTGAACACAAAACGCATGATGTCAGCGCGCGCAGCTCAACAGTAGAATAAAAGGAAGGACGGAGACGCAATTCAACATACGCGATGCAAGTGCCAGTGAGTCAGTTCGTGAAGTATGGCTAGAAGAAATCACCTGGACGACTTCACATGTGGAAGAATGATCGGAAAGCTGGAGAAGTGGCCTACTATCACCAGTGTAGCTGCAGAGTTCGGAATCAACAAAAGTGTCGTTTCGTGCGCTTAGAAAGCGTTCCAAACCACAGGTACAGTTGTTCGAAAGATTGGTGGTGGCCGCCCGAGGACGACATTTGCGGGGGATGACCGATATATCGTCCTGCAGGCGAAAAGAGGCCGAGAGCAGTCAGCAAGCGCCATTGCTCAGCAACTTTGTACAGCAACAGGGCGACAAGTGTAGCGGTTTACTGTGGCCAGACACCTTCACAAAGGGGGCCTATTCGCCCGCCATCCTGAACGCTGCTTCCCGTTGAAAGTTGGCCACCAACGCCACCGTTTACAGTGGTGCAGAGAGCACAAAAACTGGACAACTGATCAATGGAGTCGTGTCCTCTTTACGGATGAGAGTCGGTTCAGTACCAGAAGCGATTCTCAACGCGTTTTGATTTGGTGAGAGGTCGAGACCCGGTTTTATCCCAGTAACATCAAGGAAAGACACCGTAACGGTGGTCTTAGAGTTCTTGTCTGGGAAGGCAATATGCTGAACGGGCGAACTGAGCTCCACGTTTTCGACAGAGGATCTGTAACCGGGGATCGCATTTGTGAGGAGGTACTCCTTCCCCATGTGCGTCTGTTCCGAGGTGCCATTGGCCCAAACTTAATTTTTAGGGATGACAATGCACGGCCACATCGGACTCTTGCTGTTGAGGAGCTACTGGAAAGTGAAGATATCACTCGAATGGATTGGTCAGCGTACTCCCCAGATTTAAATCCCATCGAACATGTGTGGGATGCTTTGAGGAGACGTATTGCAGCACGCTTACATTCTCCGGAGAACACCCAACAACTCAAACAGATGCTGATTGAGGAATGGGCCCTCCTACCGCAAGAAATGTTGCACCAGCTGGTTCTGAGTATGCGGAGACGGTGGGAAGCAACCATTGCAGTGAGGGGAGGGCATATCCCATATTAAGGAACACCTCCTTGTTGTTCTTCCTCTTGGATAGACAATCATGAGTCACGATACTATGCGTATATTCAATGCGTTAATTCATATGCGTTAATTCAATTTTTTTTTATTCCATACCGTGTGCATTGTATTTCTTTTTCAGCTCCGATGCTTTCGTCATCCTTTACGTACATAACACTCTCCTTCATTTCTGCATTTCATGTCCCTCAGTTGATTTCTCGTGGAGTTATGGCAAAAAAACCCTGCTGTTGCTTACGTTTTGCACACCAGTGTAATTACCTGTGCCCACAGTCGGTGGACCATCAACCAGAGATCATTTTTCAGTAGGATATTTTGTTCCGAGTTTTTTCGCGGAAAATAGCCCAGTCTGTGGATCGGAAGTAATGGACCACTTCCATTGTCTACCATATTGGACTTCTTTCTACGGGGCTATGTTAAAGACACATTTTACCTTTCAATGTATGGGCCCACCAGCCGCCGAGTGGTAAAGTCGCTGAACCCTGGTAGTTCGGTCCCAGGTACGAATTCCACGAACGAGAGCGTGCAGCCCATGTGTATACAGTTTCCTAGCCGCCAGCCAGTTTCCCTCAGAAATTCGTCTACGAACGCATCCCTCCCCTTAGACATATAGCCCTCGAGTCTTTGCCGTAATCGCATAAACCAAATCGTTCGATATAGCATTACGGTTACATTGCAGATCTGAAGACTAGATAGAATTAGGAATGCTCTTGCAAACACAGATCACTCCATGTTGCCCCGTACATGCACAGAGCTGCAATATCTCCTTGATAATTTGCACGCGATCAGTTGTTCGCATGTTTTGTAGTTTGTATTGTTACTTGTCACAGAAGCTTTGAAGCTTGTTTGTGAAAATGCAGCCAGTAACAAAGGTATAAATTGTTCCATTCCCAACCAACAAGTCGTTAAAATTACCAACAAGCCGTTAAAATTATTCAGTCACTTTGTAGACACCTTGTATACCACAAAACACTTCGTACTGTAATTTGGAAAGCACACTTTAGAAGGCCGTTTGCTGTGATTAAGCTCACAGTAACAATAGGTAAAGTTCTTGAATTTTATTGTTACTTAGGACTTGAACATCTTTAAGTGGCAGTAAGAGTATAATAAGTGGCAGTAAGAGTAAAGAACAACATAAATATAATGCAAGCTTGATTAATACTATTACCTCATCCTCAGGAGACTAGCAGAATTTCCGGGATGGATCCAAGTATCTCCGCATCTCTTCTTCTCCTGACAACCTCTCCACTGGCTTTTCGGCTTGAGAGTATTTAAAGTGCCCTTATACCACAGAGACACTATACGCTTAGAAAAAGCAAAGCCTTCTGCGAGATTTGACCCAGACCGAAGGCTGTGGCAGCAGGCTTTCCTATTCCTATGTCAACAAGGTGGATTAGTCATGTTGGAATCTTACTATGTCAATTAAAAACCGAATTTCTTCATTAAATTGTTTATTGTTAATCATTAAGGATTATAAGAAATTAAGGTTAATTAAAGATAATCAATTTAACTAAAATTTTAGGTACTAAAATTATTTATTAGGGATTTATAAAACAGACTTTACAACTTAAAAATTACTGTAAAAATCAAACAATTTTAATATTTTTTTTCACTTTGTATATTAAATGTTTGTAACGAAATGAGTGTGTTCATAGAAAGTTCATTCATCGTAGATATTGTTTTTCTTTCCACATGGTAAGTCAGGAGAAAAAATGAAGTGTAAAATTCGTAGTTTTTTAGGATGAGAAAACGAGTAAAGTTTGAACTTAATGTCTATCATGGTGGGAGGGGGGAAAGGCTTTAAGGGCTTTATCGCCTTTTAAAACGTCACTAGTGGTGAGACACTTTTTTGGCGAAAAGAAAAACATTTATTAATGCATGCAGTAGACTTTGAGTTGTGATACATTGGTATTAAAAGATATGGACGCATTTTTAACGTCTAACGCAAAGCAGAACTCTTTGACACATGACATTCTTTGAAATTTGCAAAATTATTTAAATGATTAGACCGAAGGGGCAATTTACCCAGAAGGGCTATTAATTTTGTTCTGACATTTTGCGTTAGTTCACTACAAACGGCGTTTCACTTTTCAAATTGTTGCCACCAAATATTAGAGATCTGCATTATATTTAAAGAAATTAAATAGTGAAGAATCTGCTTGAAAGTATGTGTTTCTCGCACTGTGAAAACACAACGGTACCTAGAGACATCAAATTTTGAATACGTAGCCACTCGAATGTGGGCATCTGGAAGCGCAAATTTGGAATTTGTATTATTATTATGCATTTTATATTTTGTAAAACGTTAACGAATTGTTTATAAACAAACTCAACGATTTCAAAGAGAGCGATGGTAACAGTGTACTGGGAGGGGAGAAAAATATCTCCAGCCGCTAAACTGTGTATCGGAGATACTAAAGATATGCGCTTTTTAAATTTTGTGATATTGCTGTTTAACTGAATTTTATGGTTTAAGTGCGAAGAACATGATATTTAATAAATAAAGGTAAAACAAAAAACGTTAAAAACAGCCCCTTTGGACGTGAGATAAAATCTGAAATTTTTCAGATTTTTTTTTAATTATAAATATTTCCATTAAATAGGTTTCATGTAAAACTGAGGCCAACAAATTCTGAAAGATGGCGTTCACTTTAAAAAGCATGTTTGTTCTGCGGGCAAGGGGCATAAAATATGTTTCGTTTAACAAGCGTTTAAGAACACAGCCTAAAACTTTAGCATGAGTTTTTATAGATGATAATCAAACTTGTTTCATTTAATGAAAATCCCAGGTGCATTAGTGCTAAGAACAAATATTCTAAAATTAATTATGGGTCATTTTTAGCCCAAAGGGGCGGTAGCCCAGGAGAGCAACAGTCTCGAAACGACATTTTGTAGCGTTTCACTATAAATGGCGAATCACTGTTTAAATTGTTGCCACCAAATATTATCTCCCTGTATTATACACTCACGTTTGTGAAAATTGCAGCACCATGAAGGACTTACGCGAGTGAGCTGAAATTTTCAGGAAATGATATGCAAATGATTAGAATTGCAAATCCGTAGCGCATGCGTATGCTGAGCAGCGCCCTCTGAACGGCTGATGGATCCGAATAAATAGACGGCTGTAGCGAGGCGTGTATGGTTATCGGTGGTTATCTGCTAGTGGTAAACGTTAACTCAATCTGTACTTATGCCTCGTCGA
>KK113551.1:29304-49297 GCA_000611955.2 Stegodyphus mimosarum | reverse complement strand
CAAACTGGAAAATAAAGCATCATATTTACGTCCTTCTTCAAAGGAGACGTGTAAGCGATATTTAGTCTGACCAAAATTTTGTTACGAATTTGGCATTTAGATAGCTAATTTTAGTAGAATTACAATTAAAATTGTTTATTTTCCCGCGCAATGCAGCGCCAAACAAATTTTAAGAGAAAACTATATGGGAAAATTAATAAATACAGAGGCACGTGCATTTAATAAATGGGTATCTCTTCTTTAATTTGTATTGAAACTGAATAAATGTAATTGATCACTACTTTAGCTGTAACTGTATTCATCTTATTTTACCATCCTCTTATTTCTTTCCAGAAATTTCGAGAAGCAGAAATTACTAGAATTTCTCGCAACCGGTTGAAAATTGTAAAAGGCCGGAGAGAGAGCGTTGCTTAGTTGCTGTTGCGAGTTGTTTAGTTCCGCGTGAACTGAGATTTCTGAATTAACTTTCTCTTTAGATACCTTTGACATTGCGTTGTACTTTAACGTGTTTAATAGTTTGAAATATGTAACTACTGATTATACTGCTTGATACTGTGAACAATTTTACGAATGTCTCCGAGGAAAGTTCCGGCGTTCTGATTTATTTATTTCTGTTGCTAAATTGTATTAACCTATTATCTGACTCGTGCATTCAATCAATTACGAACCCGTACGCTTGTAAATGTCAACTAATTGTTAACCCCGTCTCCAGGTTGTCGCTGTTAAACAGTCAGTAATTAAATAGTTGTCGCTATTAAACAATCAATATGCAAAAGAAAAAATCTGATGTAATGTCACATGACTTCCTCGTACGAATTATTAAATTATGTACGATTTTGTTGCAATTCTTTTAAATTTATTTCCTAGAATTATTCTAATTTAATTAACCAGTCGTTCAAGGCAAACTGAAAATGACATCAAAAATTGCAAATTTTGAAATTAATTATCTTCGTCAATATCTGTCGAAAGGGCGTGACACTTCTTATAATTTTATCTTTTCATAAGGAGCGTAAAACGTTCCCAAATACAAGTATAGAAACTGAAAGACCGCATCATTAAAAGTTATATTTCGTTATATGTCGAAAATTATTTCTTTTTAATTTGACATTGCCGAAGCATAATGTGTCCATTATTTAGAACACTTTAAAAGCTATTTCTCCCGCCTTCTTCGCATGCCTTCGTGGTGTAATGGTCAGCACGCTCGACGCGTAACCGAGAGGTCCGCGGTTCGATTCCCGGCGAAGGCGTTGCTAATTTTTCAGGTCTCCTGCTTGGAAATAACCTAATGTCTCTATAACTTGTAATTAGAAGTATATGACCACGACTAACGGTTGTGCAAATAAAGCATGAGGAAAGACCTAAATACAAACATATAATGTGCCACTGCCAATTGCAACAAAATAGGAGGTGCACAACTAGATGTTACAACAATCCCATATACAGAATTTTAACTACCTACGGTTAATCGTTTTTGACTTTTACGAGATCCATACCTACCTACCTACATACGTATGTACGTACGTAGAGATGCCACGAAAAATTTCCTTTGAATCCATTTTAAATCCATTGTATAATCTGTTTTGAAAAAGAAGTTCTTTACTCTGCTCATGCTTAGAGACGTCAAGCAAAATAATCGTCCAACTGGATTCGGGGCTGTTCATGCTGGTTATTTTCGTTGAAATATGATAACGGAATCTTTTCGGGATTACAATACTTTTTTACTTCGTACAAAGAAGTGAAAAAAATCAATGTTATAATGTTAACGAATCAAATTAATGTAAATTTTTGGGCGAGCTATTATTAATAACAATCGAGATACGTAACTGCGTTTATTGCTTTTAAATCGCTTATATTGTTAACCGATAGCAGGCAGATTAAATTTGAAAGATAAATATTTTACGCTTTGCTGAATTGCAGCCTACTGGTGCGTGGATAGGCGGACATTGGTAACACATTTATTTTATACAGCTGAGTTTGTTGATTAAATTTGAAAGACGAATATTTTACGTTTCCCCGAGCAGCAACACATTTCTTTTAACACACTGAAATTCTTCATGAAATTTGTAACGCTTTGTTAATGGAAACGCATTGCTTTTAAATCGCTGCGTTTGTTAATTTACGTATCATAAAGTTCCCATAAAATAAATAAAAACGAAATTCAAAAGTCAGGTTTCTAGGTGCGCGTGTTCGGGTAAAGGAGTATGTGGATTTAAAATTTAGTAATTTGAGGTGCCGCTGTTTTTTCACGCTGCGAGGAATGCATAATTTTCTAACTGTGACAGGAGCCAAGAAGGCTAATATAGTGACATTATCCGAGAAGAAAAGGATTGTGTTTTGTCAAATTTAACTCAAATTTGTAACATTAACTAACATTAATAGTATTAGTTAAAAGTTAGTAAAATAATAATTGTCCTATCAGTCTACCAAGATAGATACATTTAGCATTACCTTCGTCGTTGTCGGATGATGGCAGTAATTTGAGGAAAGAAATTAAAATATGCGGTAAAAAGATTTAAACAGCAATCGGCAATTTTTGGCCTTTAAATCTAAATTAAGGAATTACGGGTACATTTTTCTATTATCAGCTTGACCAGAGCAAAACCATAAAGAAAACTAAACAAAACAATAAATGAAGCGTGCAGGTAAATCTTACGCAAGCCTGAGAGATCACGAAGAATAAAAAATTACTTATGCATGCATAGGGGGCGCAGCAAGCTTGTTCATTCGGTTATTTTTTCCGATAAGCCGGAACTAATTATTTCGGAGAACGTAGTAGAAAAAGTATTCTGGAACTTCTGTTGAAGAAATCATTGAAAAAGGAACAAAAATTTCATTAGAAGTAGGATTTAATATATGACGCCATCGAAGCAGATGTTGGCTGGAAATGAAGTTCTTTGATTAAAGATTAGATGCCTGTAATATTGCATAATTTGTATGGTAAGTAAGGATTCAGCAAATTAGTCTGAAGAAAAGAATATTTGAGAGCATGATGAGCGTCTCACTCTAAAGATTTACGAGTTAAAGAGACGGATAAAGACTAGTTTTGAAAGACCTCTAAATTATGCCACTGTGAAATAGGGAAATTATTGCATTTAATAAATAATTAATAATAAGCTTATGAATAGCTCAGTAGGTGGAGACATGCCAAAAAATGCCTTAACTGCAAACGTAATACAGTGAGATACGCTCTGTAGGAACGAAACTTGAAGCCTTCAATGTAGTGAATGAGTAGGAATTAAAGAATAGTTTCCAAAGAAATAATGAGGCAAAAAGAATCAAAATTTTGTGTATTGTGAGAAAATGAGATTTATTTTATGGGAAAGCGTATAACTTTACCTCAGCACACGTTACTTGTAAAGTCGCTTTATCTTCACAAATCGAACGTAGCCGCCTCTGTTCCTGAGTTTAAAAGTTGTAACAATCTACGTAAAAGCCCTGTATCAAATAATGCATTGGCATGATGCAGAAATTTGGTTTGTTTAATTATGGCAAAGCACTCGAGGGCTATCTGCTAAGGAGAGGGATGCCTTCGTGGAGGACTCTGTGTAGAGACATTAGGTTATTTCGTAGCAGGAGTCATGAAAATGTGCAACGCATTCGCCGGGAATCGAACCACGGACCTCTCGGTTACGCGTCGAGCATGCAGACCACTACACCACGAAGGCAGGCGAAGAAGGCGGGAGAAATACCTTAAATATGTAAGGAAAACTAACACATGTTACACATGGGAAAAACCGCTAAAATGCCGGTGTAGCCAGCCCGTTTGCCAGCATTCGAATCCCGGACCCAACTACCAGTGTTCAGGTAATTTACAGCTCAGCCGTTTGTGGGCTTGAAAGAAACAAAACTCTTAGGAGGTCGGTCTGGTAGAAAACTGAAACCGGTCAGAGCAGACAGTTGTTGATATCGTGACAGCACTCGTTGATGATATCCATGGGACCATTGATTGTAATAGCAGCACTGATAACAGTGACAGAAAAGTTGGATTTAAAGCTTTCGACGGTTATTAAAAATCTTACGAAAAGTGCTGCGCTCTTACCCGCATAAGGTAATCCGCGTACAGGAATTAAAACGTAACGATTATGATAAACGGATAGCATTTGCTCTGACATTTCTTGCTAAGATGGGTGTTGACGTTGCTTGGGGTCTAATCTCAATCTTGGTGGAGTCCCACAAGCTGTGATGAGTTTAAGGGACAACATATTATGAGTAGTGCTAAGCGTTCTTGGTGACGTGTTACGTTCGGCTGTCGAGAATGTTGTGCACAGAATGTAGTGTATAGTCATGAAAAGGGAAGTCACATCAAAAGAGGTTTTTGCCCTCCCCGACGAAGTTTTTTTATTGGTTTGTTTTATTGAGATTACGACAAAGCACATTAGAGCTATCTGCGTAAGGGAAGGAATGCCTTTGTGGAGGGCATTCTAAGATAAACTGGCTAGTATAAACGTCACACGTGTAGAAAAACAGCGCTTTTATTGAATAACGTGCTATGGTACACTGGCATGTCTTCTGTGAAATTTTCCTGCATTAAAGCGGTGTTTCATTGAAATGTGTTTTTTGATATTCATTTATCTAATTCCCATGAGTGTAGACAACGACAGAGCCACATTTTCCTCTATCAACGACTTTGGAAACTATTTTTTTTCATGGAATATTTTTTCCCTATGTCATTAGTCCGTCTGTCAAATTTGGTTGATAATAGCTGATTGATCGAGCGTTAGTGAGTACTGTTAGTAAAAAACAAAATGTGAAAGTTTTCAGATTTTACATTACGAAGGGGCATTTTTTTAACGTTTCGTGTATCACCTTCAATTATGTGGTTTTCGCGCTTAAAACCTCATAAAATTAAATCCAACAGCAATATCACAAAATATTTAAAAACAGCATATCTGTAGAGTTTCCGATACACAGTCTCGCGCACTGGAGATAAAAATGTTTTTTTCGGGCAGTGTTGCCATTGCTCTCTTTGAAATCGTTGAGTTTGTTAATTAAAAATTCGTTAAAGTTTTACAAAATTTAAAATAGATAATAAAACAAATTCGAAATTCGGGCTTCCAAATGCCCATGTTCGGTTGGAAGACTACGTTATTCAAAATTGGATGCCTCTAGGTACCATTGTTTTTTCCCAATGCGAGAAACATTCACGCAGATTTTTCATTATTTAGTTTCTTTAAATATAATAGAGAACGATAGTATTTGATGGCAACAGTTTGAAAAGTTAATCAACGCAAATTGTCAAAACGAAATTAATAGCCCTTCTGAGCTAACGCCCTTTGGGCTAAAAAAAGTGTATTATAGATTCGAAATTACAAGCAGCAATAATGAGAGAAATAACTCGCATTGCTCAATTTTGATTTCTGATAGCTGTAGAACACTTTATATTTTGCATTATCTTTAACTCTTCTTAATAGAAAAGGGCAATATCTCAGTAATCTTCTTTCTATTGCATCTGTAAGAAATGAGAAAGTGATATAAGTAATGCTATATTTATGAAGAAATACCCAACGTCCTTTATGATGAAATTACCATAAGCCGAAGAAAAATAAAATGGACAAAGGCAAGAATAAACTAGTAAATAAATAAATGGTATGTCCAAACAGAGTTCATTGAGGCGGCGTTGCACAACTGAACAAACACTAAAATGAAAAAAAAAGTTCTTGCCTCTGTCTGGTAACCAGAAGTAAAAGGATTGTCCGATTAAAAAGGAAATATTTATTAAATTTATCATTTAAATTTTAATAAAAAAATAAAGAAATAACGAAGCAAGTGCTATCAAAAAAATTATAAGAAATGTAATACCAGAATTCTAGCATATTTTAAATTACTGGAATATTCTTAAAAAAAAAAAAGCTTAACGTTACTATAAAGTATAGAACTAGATCAAAAGAAGTAGAAAACACAGTTCAAAACATAAACTTCTATTCCACACACATGTATTTAACGTTTGATATTAGACAATAGGCTAAAAAATAAAAGTTTTAATTTTTTAATTCTAATTTTTCTGTTGTTTTTTGGTAAATCTGATAATTTTTAATATAATTAATTAAAGGTACTTAATTTTCTTTCTTTCATTATGGTCATGAAATATATGATTTATCCATTACGTTGTAAGGTATTTTGTCCCTCCTTCCAGTAGGCCCTCATGGTGTAATGGTAGCCCACTCGGCGCGTATTCGAGAGGTCCGTGATCGAGTCCCGCCGAGGGCATTGCCCATTTTTCAGCTGTCCTGCTTCAAAAATCCCGATGACTCTACAAGATTATCTTCAAAATTATATCAAATCTCTTAAATTATAAAATTTAAAAGATAAAATCGTTAAGCATTACTCATCTTGTTTTTAAAATTTCTTTATCTAATACAGTATACTGATACGCAATGCAATTTTACAATTTGAAAGTGAAATAAAGTTTCTGTCGAAAGATTACGAACACTTCTAAGGATTGTCGATTGGCAAAATCAATGTTTTTTTTTTAATGCTATTGTAGTGCTGACACAGAAACAAGATTATAGATCTTTTTAAAGATAAAATTAAGCGAATTTGTAAAGCAAGATTTTTCTGCATAGTTTAGAGATTAATGTAACGGCATCTGCCAATTAACATCAAGAATTTACCTTTTTTAGCACCGAGAATGTAATATATCCGTCTTTTCGTTTTATTTAGAGTCTCATTTTCAAACAGAAAAATGCTGTTGGTAATAGATTCTACTTCATTAGACAAAGGTGCTTGCACATTCTGGTGAATTATTTTTAACAAACTGAAAAAAAATATTAGCTTTCAGAAATTTATGTCCGGGAACAGCTTCCATTGTGTCTTTCTGAAATTTGATGCCATTCATGAAGATTATTCAGTGCCTTTTAGATTTCTTTGGAAGAAAGCAAATATTTTTATTCAATGTGAAATACAAAACCGACGTTCAGTAATTTTTAATTATAAAAATGTGGAAATAAAAATTAGTCTCAGCAAAAAGGTTATTTCATTCGTTGCTATACTATTGCGTTTTTTATTACTATCTTGTACGAAGCAAAAAGTTAGTATTGTAATCTCGAAAAATTTCGGGTATCATATTTCAACGAAAATATCAATTTTGATGGCTATCGAATACAATTTAACGATGTTTGGCGTGGTATCTGAACGTAAGGACAGAAGAAAGTATTCTTTCCCCCAACCCCCCGAAAATTATAAAACTTACTTAAAATGGATTCTGAAGAGATATTTTTCGTGGCCTCTGTGCGTACGTATGTATGAATATATCCCGCATAACCCAAAAACTGGTAGCCTCAGAACGTTGACATTTTGTATATAGGACTGCTATAACACATACATGTGTACCTCCTATTTTGGTTTTATCGACCGCACCAAAAGTATCTAAATGTATGTATATATATATATCTACACTCTGTTACTCGGCTCAGTGACCTCAGTTTCTTTATTCTTACATGTTTGTAAATTGTGCATTTTTAAAAATGATTGAATTATGTTGTTCTTATCTTACGGTTAAGGTTTTATGCCTTTAGTTAAACCTGCATGTTATAATTGTAGAATTATCAACAATTTAAAAATTATTAAGTACGGCTAATCCTAATTACTTTGGGTATAGCAGTCATATTTGTTTACATTTGAAACTTAGCAGAATAGTGATTTGTTGCCAATCTAGAGAAACTAAGCTTCGAAACAATAAAGATAACGCTTTCTTTTATTATTGCGAATTAAATCATGCTTAATCAATTCTGGAATTCATTCGACGAAAAAAGTGTTTAAGATTTACCTCGTAATTTTTAATATGCACTGGTTATCATAAATTAAGGAAAAATCACAAAAATAGCGATAACTCCCTCAAAAATAAGCTAAACCGTGTAAAATTTGCCAAGTAAGAGTTGCTGCGTAAAACTGCAATATGCCAATGAGTGGCGCTGCACTCGGAATACGTCATCTGCGAGGAGCATAAAAGTCCATGTTTGAGAGTAAGCCCACACATATTTCACTGTGATAGTGACATCAGGAGTCTGAGATAGCCAATTCGTAACAATGATCTCCAGGCATCATTTGCCTGCAGAACTACGATTGAGAGCCATTAGGAGACTAGAGGCTAGACAAAGTCAAACAGAAATGGGCAGATGGCTAAATGTGAGTCCTTTTGTGGTTCATAGACTTTAGAGCCAATTTCAAACCACAGATTCGGCATCTAGGAGGTTCAGCCAAGGACAGCCAACTGCTACGACGAGTGCCGATGACCGATATTTGACATTATGTGCACGCAGGAACTGAAATGCTACTCCGAATCTTCTTAGATCCTCACTTGCTGCAGCTACCGGAAGGTTGGTGTCAATGTCAACTGTGCGTAGAAGGCTTCACAAAGGTGGTCTGTATGCGGTGCTGCTCACGTCACGCCATTGGAGGGATTATTTGCAGTTGGCACTTCAACATGTCCACTGGACGCCTGATCCATGGAGGGCTGTTCTCTTTAGGGATGAGTCCAGGTTTAGTCTAGAAAGCGATAGTAGGCGTTATTTGATATGGAGAGAACCTGGAATCCGTTATCATCCGTCAAACATCCGTGAAAGAGATGCATACGGAAGAGGCAGTGTCTGTGTTTAGGGTGGCATCTCTTTGGGTGGAAACACAGACCTCAATATCTTTCCAAGGAGAATCGTAAATGCTCAGGTCTATAGAGATGACCTCCTTGATGCTTATGGGCGCCCATGTGCCTGGCATTAGGTGATGCGTTCCTGTTACAGGACGGCAACGCAAGACCACACGGGGCTCGCATCGTAGATGATTATCTTCAACAGGAAACAATTACACGCATGGAGTGGCCAACTCGATCGCCGGACTTGAATTCTATCGATTACGTTTGGGATTCTTTAGGGAGACGTCTAGCTGCTTTCAATCCGCCCCCTCAGACCTTTGCGCGTTTTCAACTGTTTCGCAAGAGCAATGGATCTCGTTTCCTATGGAACTGATAGTCCGCATAATTGAAAGCATCACACATCACTGTATACTGTATATTGCTTCTAGGCGATCATATTTCATATTGAAGGTACAGTTTCCTATAGCAAACTGTTACCTTCGATTTGTTCATTTTATACATGTGCTAATTTCTATACTACCGTAATTTGTCTGGTAATTTCTTTTTATATTATTTGATACCGTACTATGTGTTGCATATTGTGGGTAAGTTTCATAAAATTCTACATGTAACATTTTTAGTAATCGTGATTTTTGTGATTTTTCCTTAATTTATGATAACCAGTGTAGATATTTTGAGTTTTTATGTACTTTTTGCCTTGTCGCGGTGTTAGATCTCAATTAATTGAATAAGAAATACTGAATCTTCTGTGAAAAACTGTTTCTTTTTGTTTGTTTAATTTCTTTTATACCTCGTTTTAGATTTATTATAGTATTTGAGGCAACGATTGGATATGGCCATGTGGCAACAATTAGATAATTCTTCAGATGGTATATATAATTTTTGGTCATTCTGAGTTATAAAATAAATGAGATGTAACGCTGCTAAGTGAACCTAGCGCCTGAGTGTCGCTATGGTAAACACAAATGGTGAATTTTAAAGAGTGCGTTAATTCTATTGTGGTTTAAAACAAAGTACATCGACAAAGTAAATTTAATTCAATCCAATAAGTTTAAATAAAATGGAAAATGCGTATAATTTAATATTCCGTACAAGGAAGTTATGTTGTGTATACATCAGATTTTTTTTAATTTAAGTTTCTAGGACGTTGAATCGTATGTCTAAACATCTAATTACATATTTTTTTTGGAATTTTACATTTTGAGCTATTTAGGAAATGGTTGCTAAGATACGTAAAGTAAAACAGAAGCGGTAACATAACATTTTGTTATTTTTACTATACTCTTTTGTTCATTATAAGGAATTTAACAATTTAATTCTCAAGCTATATATTACCTAAGCTGATTGAACTAACGTAGACATAATGCTGCCTCACATAATGCATCAAATCTTTTCCTCTATGGCTTTTTTATTTAAGACCGGTGTTTCCCATAATGTTTATGTGAATAAATAAAATCGGTTCCCGAGCCGAATCTAAACTTCCAGAACATCATTATAAAATTTCAGAATGTGTTGGAAGGCGACAAATATTCAACATTTTAGGAATTAATTATTACTAAAAGTTTTAATAACGCTGGTTTTTAATTCAGTTTAGAGCCTACCAGCGGCTGAGTGGTAAAATCGCTGAGCACTTGCAGTTTCGATTTGGATTCAATTCTAGGCGAACGGGCTTGGCTGTATGGATGTTTTCGCCTTTTTCCCCGTGTGTAAGGTGTATACCAGCCATTTTCTCGTACGAAGTCCCCCACGAAGTCATCCCTCCACCTAGGCAGATAGTACTAGCGTACTTAGTGTAACCATAGTCAAGTAAACCAACCAAACTTCATTGAGTTTAGTTCGAGTTAATCCCTAGTCTTTTACAAGAAATTGAAAACTTAACTCTTTGACCTTCTCACAGACTTATTAGTTTTCGGGGAATTTTAAGTTCAAGGCTTTGTCTAATGTGGCTTAAAAATATCTAACGTAAATTCCCTATTCCCAAAACTGATCCTAAAATTCTACAAGCTATTGTCATTCAGCAAATAAGCCAGTCGGTTTCTTTCAGCTGGATAAGATAAGACAACTTTGTTATGTCTTGGAGATCTTGCATCTAACTACATAAAATTCTGCTTTAAGAAATGAGGACTATGTCGTATCGACAGAATTTAACCAGTACGTTCCTCCTCAAGAATGCCAATCATTCTACCTCGTTTAAAGGCTGTCTGATGTTTCCATGTAGTCATACAGCGCATACATTTTCACGCGCAGAAGAATGCCAAGAACTTTCTTTCTTCAAGTTGCTTTGCCGTGTTCGCGCGGACTCCTCACGTGTTTTTACGCGCCCTGACATCATGTTGCTGAGATATGCATATGCATTATCCTTCTATAGAGTTTGCTTTCTTTAAATTGTACTTTTCGCAAAAAGCCCTTTTTGAATTTGCTTTGCACGCTAACGTATATTTGTTATCCTGACAAAAAAAGTTCGTTTGGTCTTTATTTTCTTGGTCGATGATATCTTATAGTTCTTTGACGTTACTCCATTATCGAGAAATACATTTATTTGCCAGCTTCGTAGTTGGTATATTTGTTTATTGGTAGACTATGCTTTGCATTTACACGCCATGGAATGGAACGCAAAACAAACTTCGTCATGCGTTTAATGTTCGATGAAATGCGCAGGAGATTCTTTATGAGAAACTAAGTCGTTATCCAGGATATTTCTGATATATATATATATATTATCCAGAATATTTCAATCCAGGATTCGTGCGCGTTTTCGTTATACAGACAGTTTGTTAAACAAGCCCGCGTGGTGAACTAAGCTTAACGAATTTAATTTATGGACAGAGGTGTATTTAATTCGACTTTTAAAAAGTAGTTTTAGGTAATAATACCTATACATCGTCATCTTTGCTCTTACAAGACTCGAGGGATGAACAGATGGAATTTGAATTTGCGTTGTTATTCATTAAGGTAAACGCGCTCTGTTAAGATCGGTTCCTGCGTAGATAATGAAATATAAATGATTCAATATGTATACAAAAGAGATCATCATGATGTATGCATGTATAAAATGAACTATAAATGATGTATGATTATCGTGTATTTTTTATTGAAATAATTATTTGAACTTCTTACCGTAAAGACTGGGAACGAGGGCATTGTAAATGCTGTTCCAGAAACAGGCCATGCTGATTTCTCATAAGTACTTAACATGAAGGAAATATAGATTAATCTTTTAATTTTAACATAAAGATTTCACCCTTTTTCTTGTCTCTGGCAAACAGGTAGCACTAGAACAAACAGGATATCAAATTCATATCCCATGGCCTAAATCTGCATTAAAGTACAAATTAAAACAAATGGCGAATGAAAAGTGGCAACGTCAATGGGAACAAGGACCACAAGGACGACATATATTCGAACTGCTTCCCAACGCTGACGAATACAACAATATCAACCTACTTCCTTACCCAGTACACGGTCCCTTTTCCAAGTATTTTTATGATGGGATAGATGCATATGCGGGGAAAACGAAGATCCTGAACATTACATGTTTTAGAGTCCGCTAACTTCAGCCCATCACATTCGCCATCCCTCCGATACAGGAACAGAATTTAGGAGATTCATCATTAAGCACCCTAAAGTCTTCCAAGACATCAAAATATTGTTGATTTCCTACACCGCCAAGAGCTGGACATGTCATCCATAGCATGCAACTCAAAATAATTCTCAAAATGCACCAATAAGAATATCCTTTCTTCACTCTCATACTATGCAGGAGTGCCTTTAAAAAACACCCATAAATAGCTCCATTTATTGGGACAACTGTGATTTTTCTCATACCTACTCTCAACACTATGTGCCATGAAATGAATTCATAAACTGTGTGCTGAACTATGAACTGCTTTATGAATAAACTTATAAACTGCGCACCGTGTAACAAAAATGCAAACAAACAACGAACCTCATACTATAATCACTGCCCCGCAACAAAGCTCCAAACCCAAAACACAAAAGAAATATGTATATACATTTGTGTGTAACTTATTGTATTTATTCGTTTAACTATAAAGTACCCGTGTAAAGTTTACCCTATGTCAATATTATCTGTAATGCAAATTGTGCACTATTAATATGTAGCTATTATGAATGCTGCAATGTAAACAAATGCCCGAGCATGGCGTTAGTGTGCGTCCTGAGGATGCATTTCCATAGATGGTTTGTGCAATGGGGCGATACCGCTTTTGCCCATGGCGATGTTTTGGTGCCCCCTGCACCTGTTTCTGTCTCTCATACTGTGGCTCATATTTGTTTTCGGACATTTTTTGCATCTTTATAAATTAATTGGCATATACCTTGTACTAAATATTAAAACAAAGACTTCAATTGTTTTTTAATATATTATTTTATGTTTTAGCCTTGCTTGTTGTAAAGCAAATATTTTCAAAGAAGTTCTTGAAATAAAATAAAATAATTTGCTGTAAAAGTGATAATCGGTACTCATTTGATTGATACTCTAAATTTTGGTGACATGTTTCGGTATTCAGTGTTTCTTATAATGTTTTGCTTTAAATAAAATACGTCATGAGTATTATAACCAGCATTTAGAAATTATTAGATGTTTAGTAAAACGTATTAACAGTTCCCTGTTTGAAGTAAACATGGCAAGACGCTACAAATAATTTGTGGGGTTCCACTATTTTATTAAAAAGTTAAATGTATGAACCGTTTTACACCGATAAGCGAATAATCACTTGAGTGTGTGAACAGAGACGTAAGACTCAAGAAGGGTTAATTATCCTTTATTTCTCAAAATAAGGATATACACAGTCGGCTCCTATCTCAAAGGGTACAACAAAGCCTCCACTTGGGCTTGAACTGAAATTAATAAGAATTAAAGCTTAACTAAAAGATATAGCCGAAGCTATCAGGCTTCTAAGTAGTTGGCCCTTAAATCTCAGATAAGTAGGCGAAGCTATCAAGGGCCTGAAGTACGGCCGAAAGTAGTAATAGCTCAGAGCAGTGACTCTCAACCATTGTTGTATGCCGCCAAATTCTTAAGTGTGCTGCCAAATTTCAGAAACGTATAAATGTATATAGTAAAAATTATAATGGGTTAAAACCTAGTATATGGTACACATGGAAATTGGCGAAATTCGTTTTTTAAGACATTAATAAACGTGACAATTGTGGTATCCAAGCCGATTTTGGTGCTCTGGAGGAAGGCGCAATTCGGAGCATTTTTTGCGAATTTTCAGTATATAATTTAAATTGAGAAGTTCTGATGGGTGCAGATGGAAGATTAGCTTACTTATCAGACATTTTTCTTATTTTTAATAACATAAATTCAAGTATGCAAGGGCCGAAACAAAATGTATTAAAGTCAACAGATAAACTGATGGGATTCCCAAAAGAAATAACTTTATGGAAGAATAAAGTTCAGGAAGCAATTTGGACAAGTTTGAGTCAATTCCAAAATATTTTTATTAAAACTATTCGTAAATTGTTATTGACCGTTTGACAACATTACAGGAAAGAATTCTTCATTATTTCCCAAATTTAGATATAAAAAATTTGATGGGGGTTCGTAATCTGTAGATCTCCCACCCTCTTTTCCAAAACTTTAAAAATGCATAAATTCATTTATATTTAGATTATTTTAAAACTGGTTTTATAATCGCAAATATAAACAACAAATGTGTAGAAAATGTTGGTAAATGCGAAACCTTGTATAAAAAATCTTTTTTTTATAATTATAAGCGAAAATTAACATACTTTAACAGATAACTAACTGGAAGGCTGACAGCAATTTCCTCCGTGAAGCTCGGACATTCCCCTGTGGTATACGTGAAAGAAAAATGAAGTCATTTTGCTAACATTAAGTAACTGATATTTGCAAATAAAATCGAAAAATACAAGTGTCCGAACAAATGTGAGTCACTAAGTAATAAAGATAAGATATTCAGTCATAAATAGTTTTTATTGCTCTGCGAGATTGTATGCAAATAAGATTGAATTTCTCCGTTTGGTTTAGGAACGTAAGCAGTATAAATTCTCTTCCAGAAATAAGTCATTTTGATTTCTCTTAAAGAATTAACAATATGAATGAAACGTAGATCAATTTTAAGGCTGGCGCAAAAACTTCACTTTTTCTTCCTCTAACTGTAACCTGCAATAATTCTTTCATTTACCTTGCCTTGGTGCCATCATCATTGTACGTGAGAATTTGTAATGAGGCAGTTCAAAGAGGTTACAATACAAAATCATCAATGAAACTTAAACAGCGGCAAGAAATGTTATATAAATTCCTAGCACGAGCTACGACAGCAATATGGAAGAATCGTTTTATCCGTGTTTTTGGAAGCATAGCCGCAGAAAATGCCCTTTAGGAGAAAGTTATAACAAGATTTTCTTTTTTTTCGGTCATTTTTCTTTGAGGTGGAGAAAAAGAAACGAAAGGCAGAAAGCTAGGCATAAAGAAAATGTGAGAAAAATTCGTTAAGGTGAATTCCTTTATATATATATATTTGTTTTATTTTTCACCCTTTATGTGATATCGGTTGTTGTTTTGCGGTTCGCCGATTTCTCTTGCCTAAATGCTTTCAACACATAGTTCTCATTAAACAAAATTACTGGCTTTATAGACTTTTGCTGATATAGTAGGATTTCAAAGAAAATTCTACAGATTTTGCGGGTAAGTAGACAAGAAGAATTGGCAGATTACTCTGACTTCGGGGACCTAACAACTTTTTTTCCATATCTATACGTAATTTTTATCTGTTTTCTAAGTTCCCCAGTCACCTTTTAATCTTTTGGTATACGTGTCTCAGTCTGCACTGTAAATTGATATTTTTTCTGGAAAGTTACGACTAAATTTCCTTTAGCTAATGGTTCGGTTGTGTTATTTATTTTGTGTAGGAGTGGGCAAAAGATTGAAATTATTTCGAAATTTGCGTGCTAATTTTATGCCGAAATTTTGTATATTGTAAAGTATTAATTCTATACAACAGTGCTCTACCGGCTCTTTGCGTGCCGCGTGTAGCAATTTTATGCGGCCCGCCAGTACATTGTGATGTAATCATGTTCCCCATAAAATTTGCATAAACCGTGTTAAATATTTATTTGTTACAAAGACTGTGTTGAAAAGATTTCAAGATTTTAGTTTTTTAAAACCCGAGTTTACATTATTTTCATTAGCACTGAAAAGAACTTGAATAACGCGTAAGAAACTTTACAAATGGACGTAATTAATTTAACGTAACCGCGCAACGAAACCGTCATTTGTTTACATTTGAAACTCTTAGTAGAATAGTCAATTAAGTCCGATTTTGCACCAGCTTTGCTATGTTTTTGCCCAGTGGGACTAAAATTTAAGCTTTGTGCATCGAAAATTTGGTTTTTCTGCCCGCAGACCCAATTGCTTGTTTTTGCGTAGAAACTCTAATTTTAATTTTGCTTTTTTAAAACTGTTTTATTTAACTGTATTTGATGTTTTAGGTTTTTTTAACGAAGGTACTTTGTGTTTTTATGCATTCGTTCCTTGCGGCGAAGTGAGAACTGAATGAATTGAAAAAAAATATATATATTTTGAAATTCCGGGAAATAAGTTTAAATGAAATGCACAGAAAAAAATGTGTGTAATTTAATAGGCCATACAAAGCAGTCATGTGGTGTACACATGAGATTTATTTTTTTATGATCCTTTACATTTCTTGTAGAAATGGTACGTTTAAACTCTTGTTTTGAACATTGTTTAAAATCTATTATCAAAACTATAATTTCATTTCTTCTCGAAAGAATAGTTTCAGCAGACAAAAACATCTGTACATGAGGACGCGTTCACGTGTATGAAATCACTTTTCCCTGGCATTAAAAAAAGCTTTATCGACAAGCGTCTAATTTCTCAACGCTGAGATTTCCGTGTTTATGTCGCTTCTTACAGAATTTCACTCTTGAAAATCTGCCATTTAAGCAACCTTCAAGTAATCGGAGCTTACGCAGCAATCGAGCTTTTACCTTCACATCTTTCATTTAAAGTTCCAAATAAATAATCATATTTTAATTTTGCAGAGTCTCGATAAGAAAAATGTGAATTGTGAGGCGCAGAATACTCTCTAAGAATCACGCATTATGCGTCTGTAATTGCGTTTCGAGTTGAATTAAAAGGAAATCTAATTGATTTTAACATCCCTTTCCTAGAACGAGATTGATATAATTTTGATTTTAAAAGAAAGCGAAATTATTTTAATCCCAGTTATAAGAATTTATTGCATTATGAACAGTAGCGAAAGAATAGAAATGTAGTTGATTGAAAATGGAATTTGCTTATTAAATTGTACCTTCACTAACATTAGTATGTTTAACTCCTGAAGAATACTTTGCGATGAAGGAAATATTTTGTGTTCCATGCAAGATAGCCGATGTTATCTCTAATATTAAATACTGAAGAATTTGTATGTATGCATGTATGCTCTTCGTAGAGGCACCTACGAAGTCACCAGATTTTGATTTCCCTTCAAAATCTGCAGTCACCAGATTTTGAACACACGTAGTCCTTCGCCCAAATGCCACCACGAAATCTAATGTTGAATTTCTTTTTGATTTATTTTAGATTTTATGATAAACCTTACGATTGAAAGCTCAGTTATATAAAAAGCTTTGTGTTGCCATTCGTCAAAGTATGAGATATTCATACTTCAAATTCAATCAGGAATCTCGGCGGCATAAAGGAAGGCTATTGGCACTCCGCAAAATGTAATTATATTTGTCTTTCGAATTTAATTGTACTGTGGATAAACGACGGCACCCAGAGCACCAAATTTGAATATACGTGGTCTTCCATACGAATATGTATATTTCGAAATCCCAATTTTGAATTTCATAATTTTTCATTTACTTTATACTAGTTTGTGGGAATTGAAAGAACTTTTCATTAAAAACTAAAAGTTTTGTTTTGCCATTCGACAAAACGTAAAACATTTGCGCCACAAATTGAATCAGAAAAATCAGGGATATAAAAAAGTATTTTGCCACTCGGCAATAAGCAATATATTTGTCTTTCCAATTCAATCCACAAACTGAGTCACTCAAAAAGAAGTGTGTTGCCTGTAACCGAATTAATATAATTTTATCTTCCACGCGGCAGAAGTTTTGTCGTTTAGCAAAGCGAAAGATATTTAATTTTTCTTTCGAATGTATCTGTTATTAATTAACAAACGGAGTGATTTAAAAGCAATAAATGTACATTCATTTCAGTTACTATTAATTACTAGCTGAAATCTTGAAATGATAATAGCGAAATTTCTGTGCTACAACTCTCCGTATTTTTCTTATTCACCGCAAAACGTTCTGATTATATATACCTGTTGCAGCTCTTGTGCTGATCAAGCGGCAAATCATCGATTATGTCCTAAAATGCAGATGACATGAAAACCTAATGAAAAACCATAGGCTATAATTAAAACTCGACTTGAAGTACGCGACGATATTTTCCCTTCCATTACTAAAGCAGAAGTATGCAAACCTAAAACGGGTGTTTAAGCAGCGAAGGAAACGCGTTCAAAACCTAAAAACTAATGACACTATAAATATTAATGAGCAAACTGGCAGGAGTTGAGAAATCTAAACACGGAAATACCCAATAGAATAGGACTCGGAAGGTAAAATGCCTCAACAGCATTTCTGCAATTCTTGTGAGCTTGATAAACATTGTTAGAGAAATAAACAAGGTTTTTAGTGATTATTCTAGATCTGACAAAGTAAAAACATAAAGCACAGACGAGGTGCCTAGCATCATCCCTAGCATCTGTAGAAAAAAAAAATTGTCTTAATTAGCATGTGGAGGAAATTTTTAATGAAACTTTTATCATCTATGAATGGAAACTACACTTTTATTTGGAAACTGAACTACTACTACTTATTTTCCATAATTATATGTTTTGTATTTTTATCCGCAGCTTAATTCTAATACTGGTGGTAATCTGGTATTTTTTTTTAGTTTGTGTCTTGTAGTATTCTATATTTGTGCATTATAAATTGAGTCACGTACCCTATTATATTTTCGTAGCTACCTATGAATACCATGTTATTTATTCTAATGTCACCAGTTCGAAGGCAGCGATTAATTTCAGGGAGTATAGACATTTACTCAATACTACAATCTTTAGTTCTGCGTAACGTCTTACGAACCCTCAACCCAGTTCAAATTTATATATTCGAAAGTCAAAATTTTTTTATAGTAGTTCTTTGAAACAAGGCTCTTCGGCGATTGCACCATTTTCTGTTCTTCAGTGGTTCGATAGCCTGTTATGGGCCCTGGCCTTCTTTACAATTTCATTCCATGTGTTGTGTTCTTAGCATGGTCTTCCAGTTCATGATCTTTAGACAGTCTAGTCATCAGGAGTGTCGGTCTCCCTCTCTTCCGAGTGCCTGTTGGCTTGTATGCGAATATTTTTTGTTTAGTTATGTTTTCGGGCATCCTTATAGATAACCAGACCATCTTAATCTTTAAGGCCTACCAGCGGCGAGCGCTAAAGTCGCTGAGCACTGGTAGTTCGGTCCGAGATTCGAATCCCCCGATCGGGCCAGCTGCATGTGAGTTTTCGTGTTTTCCCAAAGTGTATACGTTCCCTTAGAAAGCCCTTCACGAATTCATCTCTCACCCCAAGCAGATACTCCTCGAGTCTTCCGTAATCACATAAACCAAACCATCTTAATCTTTGGGGACTGATAAAATTTATAACGCCTGGATAACGTTAAGTGCTGTAGAATTCTGTATTAGTTCTCCAGATGTGATCTATTTGAACACCTTCAACAGTTCTCAAAACTCTATCAACGACTGCAAAATATTTCTTTTTCGCTTAATATCCAGGTTCCAGCTCCAATAGTCGAAACAGATCTAATTAAACGTTTATAAATTGTCAGTTTACTTGTTCTTTTGAAAAAGCTTTGATTTGAGATACTTCTTTGGATCAAAGAAGCACCAGTTAGCAAATGTTACGGATACGTGTTACGAATTTCAAAAGAGATATTATTTCCTATATTACACTGGTGAAATTAAAAAGAATTTGCATATTTTATCGAACTACATGAAAAGAACTGAACTGAAGGAAAAACCACTGCTTCTAGATAGAAATGCAAATCTTGTAAGACAAATACGTAAGTGCACACGTGTGTGTAAGAGGAGTTACTAGAAAAACAGGCTTTATAAGCTCGTGGAGGCTAAGACGAATTGCGTTTGCTTACACATTTCGGGGAATATCTTGGTGTTATCTTGCAGCAATCGGTTAAATTCACATCGGAACAATAAACATGAGTAACTACCAAAGTTTAGATGATGGAATGAGGTGGCGAATTGTGGGGAGGTTAGAAGCAGGCGAAACGCAAGTCAAGATATGCAGAGAGTTTAATTAACGCCCAGCGTCG
>KK113551.1:3209-29273 GCA_000611955.2 Stegodyphus mimosarum | reverse complement strand
TCGTGTGTAACCAATGGAAACAGTTCCAGGATGCTGGATCCATCAAGGGAAAGCCTGGGCAAGGTTGTACAAGACGCCAGAGAAGATCGCTATTTGTGTATTTTAGCGAGGCGTAACAGAGAGGCTACAACTTCTGAGCTCTCTCGGGACCTATATGCAGGAACAGGAACCCGTGTAATAAGGGTGATTGTTTCCAAATGACTGAATGAGAGAGGGTTGTTTACCAGAAGACCGGCTGTTTGAGTCCCGCTCAAGTCTACAGACAGGAGAGTTCGATTAGCATGGTGCAGGCAGCGTAGTGATTGGAGTACGGAGCAATGGACGACCGTTCTGTTTACCGACGAGTCCCGTTTTAGCCTCAACACCGATTCTCGCCGTACTTTCTTATGGAGAGAGTCAGGGACCCGCTACCTACCCTATATGTCCTCGAAATCAACAATTATAGCGGTGGCGGTGTAATGGTCTGGGCAGGCATCATGTTGGATGGTCGCTCACCCCTCCACGTCTTTGACAGAGGCTCTGTGATGGTGTGAGGCATGGGGATGAGGTCTTGGAGCTTTATGTTCGCCTTTTCCAGGGTGCAGTGGGCCCAGAGTTCATATTACACGACGATAACGCGAGGCCACATAGAGCTCTTCTGGTCGACGAATTCCTCGAGAGGGAAGATATTCGCCGGATGGATCGGCCAGCCAGACCTCAGCCACACAGAGCATGTCTGGGACGCTATGGGGAGGGCAATTGCAACTCGCAACCCTCTCCGTGAACCATCCAGGAACTGAAAACAGGGCTGCTGAATGAGTGAGACCAATTGCCACAGGCACTGATAAACTGCCTTATTTCCAGTATGACATCACGCTGCGAGTCCTGTATGGCTGTAAGAGGGCATCATACCCCCTATTAACTGATTTTTTTTGTGTCCTCTGCAACCGCTGTTTCAGACGTTCAGACTCCCATGAGTGTTACACACGGGCATGTGTGTCTATTATATCTGTTGAATGTTTATTGTGTTTGTATTATATCAACCTATGTTCACACCAAATTTGATTAAAATATCTCCAGTAGTTCTGGAGATCGTAGATCAAATATGAAAATTCTCTTAATTTATTTCACCAGTGTAATTAGAGCCAATACGTGAAACACTCAACGAAGTCAAATTCATACTTATCAATTTTTAAGAAGATTACATTATTTTATCAGGAAACAATATCTGGATTAATTAAAATTATTATACAGCGTATTTTTGTCTTTTTTATAACATATCTTTTACGCGGCTGGAAGGTATTAAAAATCAAAAAAAAATAATCTGAAAGCTTTCAGATTTTATATTAGGCATAAAGGGGGCGTTTTTCAGCCCAAAGGGGCAATTTGCCCAGATGAGCTATTAGTTTCGTATTGGCATTTTGCGTCGTCCACTATAAAACGGCGTTTCACTTTTCGAATTGTTGCCACCAAATATTAGAACTCTGCGTTATAATTAAAGAAATTAAATAATGAGAAATCGGCGTGTATGTATACATGTTTCTCGCACTGTAAAAAAACAACGTTATCTAGATCCATCAAATTTTGAATAATGTAGTCCTTCAGTCGAATATGGGCATCTGGAATCCCAAATCTGGAGTTTGTTTTATTATCTACACAGTCCAGTCACATTAATGTGACCATCTGTCAAAAGCCAGAATAACCACCTTTCGCAGAGCGGACTGCTGCGAGACGTGCAGGAAGAGAGTCACATAGGTCCCTGAAGGTGTTCTCTGGGATGTTGAGCCATGCCGACTCTAATGCCGTGGCCAGCTGCGCTAGATTACGCGGTTGAGGATCCATGGCGCGAACAACTCGATCGAGATGGTCCCACAGATGCTCGATTGGGTTTAAGTCAGGTGAGTTTGCTGGCCAGGGGAGGACAGTAAACTCATCCTGGTGCTCTTCGAACCACGCACGTACAGTGGCAGCTGTATGGCACCTCGCATTGTCCTGCTGGAAGATGCCATCATCCTGAGGAAAAACAATGCGCATGTAGGGGTGAACATGGTCCGCAAGGACAGATGCGTACTTGTATTGATCCATTGTGCCTTCCACAATGATCAGTGAACCTAGAGAATGCCAGGAAAACATTCCCCAGACCATAATGCTCCCGCCTCCAGCTTGGACCGTTCCGGCAATGGTTGCAGGGTGGTTCCTTTCAGAGGTTTCACGCCTTATACGCCAACGTCCATCTGTCCGATGGAGCATAAAACGCGATTCATCCGAAAACGCAACCTGTCGCCACTCAGTGGACGTCCAGCTGCTGTACTGGCGTGCAAATTCTAGCCTTCGCCGTCGATGAACAGCAGTCAGCATAGGTGCACGAACCAGGCGTCTGCTTCGGAGGCCCAGACGCAGCAATGTTCGCTGAATAGTACTTTGGGAGACACTTTTGGTAGCCCCTTGGTTCATTTTGGTGGTCAGTTGCTCAACGGTAGCCCGTCTATCTGCCCGAACGCATCTCCGCAACCGTCGTTCGCCTCTGTCATCTATGGCCCGTGGTGCACCACATTTGCCACGTCGCTGATTTTGGACAGTCCCATTTTGCCATGCACGGTACACTTTTACCACGGCGGCACGCGAACAGTTCACAAACTCAGCCGTTTCGGAAATGCTTCCACCCTTGGCCCGAAAGCCAATGATCATGCCCTTTTGGAAGTCGGATAAATCGCTTCGTTTCTGCATTACGCCAACGATTGAAATGTTTTCCGAAGCCCTCACACACCCTTTATATACGCTCAACTTCACTGTGCTGCCACCTGCCTTCTGTGATTGGTTATTTAACTCTGACATGGAAAGTACGTGGTGGTCACATTAATGTGACTGGACTGTGTATTTCATATTTTGTAAAACTTTAATGTAGTTTTGATTAACAAACTCAACGACTTCGAAGAAATAATGGCAACACAGTACGGGAGAGGAGAAAAAAACGCTTTTATCTCCAGTCCGCGAGACTACGTATGGGAAATTCTAAAGCTATGTTGCTTTTAAATATTTTGTGATATTCCTGTTGAAGTGAATTTATTTTACGTGCGAACAACATTCTATTTAATAAATAAAGGTGACACACAAAGCGTTAAAAAATGCCCTTTCGGGCTAATAAATATGTTTTTAAAATTTCCTCTGATATGCTGTACTTGTTGTTTTAATTTGCAATTAATGCAAGTACCGATCGTTTTGATAATAGACCTGATCATATTGTTCTATTCTCTTACCTTATACTTTTTCCAGTCGCGATTTGTAATGGCAAAGTTCGATCTGTTTATCGTCTGGCATGTACCTGACGGCAGAAACACTTTGTTATCGATTCTTAAACTGACACACTCATCATTCACCGTGAAATATTGAATGAAATTGAGCAAAGATAAAGGGAAAAAACGTGAGGAAGAAAAATGTGATAAAAATGAGCAAAGAAGGTAACTTTTGTTCTAAACATTCTGAAAGACTTTCTCAATTTCTTTTTATCTGCTTAATAAAACTTTCCAGAATAAAATGATTTTTACAATTTGAGTTTTTATCCGCATTTTTTATGTTTTTTCCTACCCTATTAATTTTACCCAGATTAAGTGGGAAAATCAATTAGGTTATGATCAATTAAGAAAATACTTTTTTCGCTGTTGAAAGAAATTACGTAATCTGTGGGAAAAGAAATCCTGTTATAGTTAGATCATTAATTCGAAGTATCAAGGTGCGTCATATGTTAGCTGTGACTGGGCTGTCGAATATGTAGGATGATAAAGACCGTTACACTTGTTCTATGTATGAATGACACTTATGATCTTTGTGTTTTTTGTTAAGATTCGACCATTTTGATAAAATTATTCTAATAATCATTCATATTATTACAAAACTGTAGCAGTGATTATACTATTCTGAGGCCAAAGCAAAGCTATCTACATCTGAAAAAAAATGTATAAAAAACATTTTAATATAAATGAAATGAGTTCATTCTTTCCAACCAATATCCAATTCGTAAATGATTTTTTGTTGCCAAACCAAGAAACAAAACCGTTTGACACTTCAGGATAATATGTAAGACGTCATGATTTAAATTTAATGTAATTAACAACTTTTTCCCAATGGCAATAACATATCGTGTCATTTGGAAGGATCTCATTCCACGATCTCTTCAAGCTTCAGAGGCTGTAGCAAGAAGAAAGGAGATGCTGAAAAATGGAGGAAGACATCACTTTCAATAATCTACTGCTTACTTATAGCCGTGAAATATATATCTCCTTCGCTAGTTGAGGTTGCCATATATTGGTATAGGAAGTACGGATCTTAGTGTGCTGAATTCATTAGGAGTTTGTTCATCGTATGCAGAGGCCACACGTTTTTATGTCCTCCAGCATCCACCACCTCTGACTCCTAATTAACAGGCACCTTCTCAAATGGAGTATGATAAAGCAGATTTCAGTACGCGAACTGTTGATGGATACAATACATTCCACTCGATGAGTGGTATACTTTGCGTGATTCCGAAGTCTGCTGTTGTCCCGGGTCAACACGTATTTCGTTTGACGGACACGCATTCAGCAAGAAATATTGGAAGTGTTGGAACTAATGCCCAACCTGAAAACTCCAACTACATGAACACAAAAAAAAAAAAATAAAAAATAAAATAACACAGCGAACGTAAAAGAGGATATACTAGCCCTTAAGTTTACCAGCCTGATCTATCCGGAGGAAAACTGAGGAAGCAATCCTGAGCGTCCATGCACGAATTCATTCCAGCACATTCTGGTTTTACATCTCCTTTTCATAGGACTCCACTGCTGAGACTGACATTTCTTGCAAGTAATAGTTATTTGAAACACCCTTCTTTCTTTTCCTGACAAAGATAAAAAACAAGCAGAGTGGCACAGTATGTTCGGAAGGCGGAAACCAGCGTGGCATAATATTTTTTATCGACTGTAAACCTTTCATTACTTTGGTCTAAGAACTTTTTCTTTGTAAATAAAATTTCGTTTCAAACGTATTTTCCTTCATCCGTATTGTAGAGTCGTTAGGTTATTTGGATGCTGGTGACATGAAAAATGAGCAGTGCTCTCGCAGGGACTCGAACCTGGACCTCTGGAATACGCGCCGAGTGTGCTAACCATTGCGCCACGAAGGTATGTAGAAAGGAGGGAGAAAATATTTACGTAACAAATTGTAGCGTGGTACAAACATACAAGAGAGCAAATGCCAGCTGACATGGTACTTACTTTATTGAGATTCGGCAATTTAGAGTGCAAAAATTAGTTTAGTGTAACATCATTTCTCTCAAAACATTGATGTTTCATGGGGCCACCGATTGCGTTCCTCACTGACGCTCGTTAATTCCATTAATGTGACCTAGGCATACCAAGCATTCATGAAATAATTAGTTTCAGGCATATGACGTTGATATTAGGATAACAGGACACAGAAGCGCGTTTTTTTTTTTTTTTTTTTTTTTTTTTTTTTTTTTCTTACATTCATTATTTTGAGTCAAAAAGTGGCCTTTTTTTCAGCGCTCTCTAGTGGCATCCTAAATTGTCCGAACATTAAACTTAATATATGCATTTTGTAGAGAATTTTATCTACTTTAAGTTTATACAGATTGATAATCTTTAAAAAAATCTTTGGAGCTATAAGCGAAAAACAGAAAAAAGTGCTAAAATTTTGGGGCTTTTTTCGATTTTCGTCATGTAGCCGGCCTCTGGCTAGGTGGTAAAACTAAAAGTCGGATTAAACACCAGGGGGGGACATATAGAAACCGGTAAGAAGTAAACTTTTACAATTTTTTCTGAAAAAACACTCTTTGTACCTTCGATTAGTGGATTATTTACTCACATCGGTATTAAATGAATAAAAAAAGATGCAATAAGCAAACATATTATAATGACAACTACGACATTTCCATTTTTTTTGGGCTTTGTATTCCATTGTACACTGCGCAAAAAGCAAATGGGACAGTTCTATATCTCCCGTCCTACTGGGCCGATTAACAAAATTCAACTTGCGTTTTTTATGTCTCGAAAGCGTGATTCAGGATATCTGTACTAGATGTATTGTAATAGATTTATATATAACTTTGTTCTAATATAGGTTTTGACAGAAAATCGGATTTTTTCTCAAGTGACATGACATTTGTTTTTCCATATTTCGATTCTAAGACTTGAATTATGCCAAACTGCCAAGTTTTGTAAATATCGCACGAGTAGTTATTAACAAATTAGCTCTCAAAATTTTTTGCTCCTCAGATGTTAATTGAATTTGATATATATTTATTAATATCTCTTCTATTAAACTTACTTGATTCCTTCTTCCAGAATTCGGAATTTAGGTTTAATATAGATATAATTCGCACATTTTTTATGATTTATTTTTTAAATTTGTATGTTTGAATAATTTTAATTAAGTTTTCGAAAACATTTTTCTATTGTAACCTATAAAATTTTTAACATCATCTTAAAACTAATTTTTTATTCAAAATTTCGAAAGATACACATGAATGTGTATATTAGAACGTTTTGAAATATGGCATATTCGTTATAATCAATAATGACGTCAAACGTGGTTTACGCGTTCTGATAAAGTATGAACCAAGCCTTTTTTTCGCTCGTGTAGAATGAAAAATAGGAAAGGAAAATAAGTTGCTATAAATTAAGAAGTTTGCCAAGTGGATTATTTCTTACGCAAAATGAAAGAAGTGCACGAGGATAAATTTTTAAAATTTCTCATTAAGTTTCCCTCCAAATTTTACAGAATTTAATATCTAGGCATAATTTGGGTCATAGAATTGAAATGAAAAGAATGGAAAAATAAAATTGAATGGAAAGACATTGGTGTGTTGTTTGAGAAAAAGTCCGATTTTGTGTCAAAATACCTATGTTAGAATATAGGATCTAATGAACATCGTAAGTCGTGTTTTCGAGACATAGAAACGCAAGTTGAATTTCGTCAGTCGGCTCAATAGAACTTGAGATACAGAACTGTTCCATTTTTTTTCGCAGTGTAGATATATTAATAAATATATAGACATAAAACTATATATACTGTCTTTCGAGTATAGAGAATAGTAAATAAGAACAGTAAGAGCTTATAAGGTATATCTCCCACATTCTTAGCGTGCCTTCGTGGTGTAGTGGTCAGCACACTGAGCCGGTATTTCAGAGGTCCGTGGTTCGATTCCCGGCGAAGGCCTTGCATATTTTTCATCGTTCCTGCTTCCAAAAACCTAATGTCTCTACAAGCTTGATGGGTGGGGTGGGAAGGGGAGAAATATTTGAAAGAAATCAGATTTTGCAGCTACACCAGAGGAGGATTTATTAAGGTTTTTCACGCTCTCGCTGCGCATGGGACGCTTTTTTTTCTCCTTTTTAGCTGTATTATCTTCGCACTTACTCCACATAAAATTTAAGAGCAAATTGACAAAATTTTTAAAAACAGTGCATCTTTAGTTTGTCAGGACTGAGCGTTCTGTGCATACTTTTGGCGAACATGGTCGTGATAGTGTTAAAGTCCTGATCTCGAACAGGGAGCTGAATACAGCTATGTTCTGTGGTAGAATAAATGTGGTTAAGTGGTAGATTAACTGGACGTAAGAGGGGTTTAAAATTACCCTTTTATTAAACCACTATTTACAGCCACTTCCCAACTCGGAAGGGATAACAGAAAATAATGATCGCACTTGGGTCTAAACTGAACAATCAAATAATTTAAAATAAAGTTAAGTAGAAAATTAAGAAGTCGTTGCTCTCAGAGCTATAAACGCGAGGCTGGTCTCTATGCTAAACTATCAATGGTGCTTAGCAAGATTTAGCTAATACTAACGCACTTAGATTACTTCAATAAGTAACAGAGTAACAGCGCTAAGGCTTAGAATTTAAATACTGGCTAGTCAGGTGGACATCGAACAGAGCCGCAGTGATCTGAGACTAAAAGCTTTCTCAACCGAGAAGTTCCTCGCTAACCTTTAAATACAAAAACTTAGCTCCACTTCAAATTAGCATAAAGCTGAAACGCGCGCTCATTCTAACGGGAAGTTGAAATAAGATTTCAAAGGAAAGAGAAATTAACATAAAATTTTGTTTGTTTAAACCAAAACCTTACAAGTTTTCCTAGAATATTAGGCATTGCTATACACATTTTTATGTTGCGTGCATTATTTCTTTGAAAACTACCAGGTCGAGAGTCTAGCCGTCTAAAAAAATTTATCATAAATAAAAACAATGTATATAATTTTAATCTATCGAGCTAATGAACTATTTAATATTTCTAACTAAACTCCTCATTTATTATATTTAATTAATATTTTCTAATAACTCCTGGTTTATTGATTAATATTTCTTATTAGACTCCATATTTCTTTCGATTTAAATAAATTTTTATTTGAATCATTGGGATTAAAAAGTAAAAATATTGTTTAAGAACTGCGTTTATTGCTTTTCAGTCTGTTCGTTTGCTATTTAGTACTACAAACATTAAAATTACATTATTGTTCAGAGTTTACTAAATGGCAATACGACGGTGCGTGGAGATAATAACAATTGTGTTTGAGGAAGTGACGACACATTGCTCTCAAATAGCCGAATTTATAAATTAAAATTGAAGAATAAGTATCTTAGATTTTGCCGACTGTCAACAGTCTAACGCGATGGAGATGAAAATGGTTTATTTAGAAAAGTGTTTCCATTTCTCGCTTTCAAATCGCTGAGTTTGTTAAACAAAAATTCGTTAAATTTATACGAAATGCGAAATAGATCGAAATCATAATAAAGAAAAGATTTTATATTAAGGCCTAAAGGGACGGTCTTTTCAAGGGGGATTTGAAAAGTCATACAGACATTCAAAGTCATTCGACGCAAAATACCATTAGCCATTGTAACGGTTTTGCGTTTCTACGCTACCAATATTAATACCAGTAAGAAATGTAAAGAAACCTCACACGTAAAATATCAGTGCTTGAAGATGAACGCGATGTTAATATTAACGGAACGCTTCGAAATTTGATAGCAACGATTTGAAAAGTGGTTCGAATACAAAAGTGATACGACGAATGTCAGTTTCAAGGTTAATAGCACTGTGATAAATAACGTGTTTGTAATTAGCCAGTCTCCCATTCTCACGGGAAAAACTGTAGCCCTCTCCGGCTAGCTCGTTGGCTGGGCAAGTGAAAGGAGACTTTGTTTTGTATAGCTTTCTCATTTTGTAACGAAATAAGAGCCGAGTTGTCTGAAAAACACCGTTGGAGGTAAAACGCATCTTGCGTCTGAGAACGCTTTATCTTTCCCTTCTGTGAAAATATTTGATGACGTTGTTTTTGTATAGTTGTTTTTAACGTTGTTTTTAAACCTTGCCGTAACCTAGAATTCACTTGTTAAGTTTTAAAATAAATCTAAAAAGACGACCAGTATTAATGTGTTTTATGCCGGAAGCTCAGTGACGTTACAGCACCTCTGGTGCTAAAATGACTGGTAATCAAATTACACAAATAAAGAGTATACGTGCAAGAATAACACAATCAATTATTGGAATATTATAACGTAACAATGGAAATGTTCCACGTGCACGGGGCTTTATTTAGGTAAGGATATAGCAGAGTAGGAACATAGTTATCATAAGTACATCTGTACGTACGATTTATTATTTATTTTCTTTAAATATAATACGGGGCTGTAATATTTGGTGGCAACAATTTAAAAATTGATTCGCCGTTTATAGTGAATCAACGCAAAACGCGAAAGCGAAATTAATAGCCTTTCTGGGCAAATTGCCCCTTTGGGCTAATAAGTACATCATACATCTGTACGTAAGGACAGAATAAACGACTCTTTTTCCCGAAACGTGTTGTAAAAAAGGATTTAAAATGGATCAGAAGGTATTTTTTGTGACCTCTGTACGTATGTATCTCGCTCGAAAATGAGTAGCCTCAGAATGTTGAAATTTTGTATATAGGACTGCTATAACATGCGTTGTGCACCTCCCTGCATCGTTGCAATCGGCCGCGCCAAAAGAGTTTAAATATACATTGAATTTCTGTTCCTTGGAGATGGTATGTGGAAAGTTTTCTTATAAATTATTATGGTTTATTACTTTGCAGCTTTAGCGCAAGTCATAGGCCTTTTAATTTACTTTTAATTACTTTTATTTTGAATGTATGTATATGCACACTCGGCTCCGTGAGCTCAGTTTTTTTAATTCATATATGTTGGAAAATTGCAAATTTTTTGTTTTAAAAATGATTGAATTATGTTGTTCTTATCTTCCTGTTAAGATTTTTATGCCTTTAGTTAATTTGCGTGCTTTAGTTGTAGAATTATCAACAATTTAAATGTTATTTAAATGCGGCTGTTTTAATGCGGCTGTATTTTTTTTTTTACCGTAGCAACCATATTTGTTTACATTTGAAACTTAGCAGCATAGTGAATTAAGTCAGTTTCTGCACCTTCAGCGTCTTTTTGCTGAGGGGGACCAAAAGCAAACTTTTAGTTTTGTGCACCGAAAAATCTGCCTTCTTGCCCGCTGGCCGAGTAGCTTGCTTTTGCGTAGAAACTCTAATTTTAATTATAAAAAAAAATTTCAGTTGTTTTAATTGTATTTAGTGTTTTATGTTCTTCTATATTTTTCAATAGTTAATGAAGGTGTTGGGATTTTTTACGTACTTTCTCTTTGCTGCGAAGTGAAATTTGAATTAATTGAATGAATGAGAAATATATTTCAAATGTAATTCAAAGAAAGAAGTTTAAATGAAATGTAGCAAAAAGTGCGTGCAATTTAGTATTCCATACAATTGAGTCATGTGGTATACACATGAGATTTTTTATTTAAATCATGAATGAACAACCCCTCAGGGGCTCACTTTTGTGAGTACGGGTGTGGCAATCCCGAGGTGCCCTAGCCCTTCAGGGGATCATCTTCTTGGTGAGACGGGTGTCACAATCCTGGAGCCCCAGTGATCTATCCTCTTTCCCGTCTCCTCTGCTCTGAGCTGAAGCTTTCTTCCTTTCTTTCTCCCTTGTGGTTCTCCTCTTCGGAGGTTGGGGCTCGTTATGAGAGACTGGATCAGCCCTTGTCTCTGGTTCTTGAGTAACGAGAAAACTGCCCACGTGTTTGCCGTGCGTGGAGACCCGTGTCACTGGAAAAGAGGGTCCTGGTAGTTGAGGGGCGAGGTACTGTCCCCAACACACTGCTTTGGCCTCCGCTTCAGTTAAACGGGAGGCACTTTGTCGTCCTCACAGGTGTCAACCGGCTGGTCACTAGTCCTTAGTGTCAGTGGCTTGGGGACAAGCTCTCGGGAGTACCCGCTTTCGAGAAAGCCGACTGTGGGACTTCAGTCTGCGTATAGGTCCGGCTAGCCCTGGCGTAGAAATCTGCGTCCCCTTGTTGGGCTCCTTATTGGGCTTGTCCGGCTTAAATCCGTTCCAAACTTGACTATGGCTGTGTTATCTATGGATCAGCAAGACCTTCTGCGCTGCTGAAATTAGATCCAGTCCATCACCAAGCGCTACGGATTTGCTGCGGAGCTTTCAGAACATCTCCAGTACAAAGTTTATACGTCATCTGTTTTGAACCATCTCTGAAATTCAGACGCAAGCAGTTGTCCATAGATCTTCACTATAAAATAATGTCGCATGCCGAACATCCTGCACGATTCATGACATCTGATCAGTACTGGCGTAACTACCATGCACGCCCTTCATGTATCCCTCCTTTTGATCTCCGCATTCACTCACTCATTGAAGAATTCAACCTAAAAGATCTGATTCCCAAAAGTTCTACCTTTTTCGGTATTGCTCCCTGGCAAGAAGTGAATATTCACCTACTCAACATCTTTGGAGAACTTAAGAAGAGCAGTACCAACGACGTCCAATACCAACAAATTTTCCTGGACCATAGAAACAGCTATTCTAACTATAAAGCAATTTTCACTGATGGCTCAAAGAATCACGATCATGTCGGGGCAGCTTTTGTTTGCGATAAAGTAATCAGGAGTAGTAAACTTCATAAGGCTGCATCTGTCTTTACTGCAGAAACATTTGCCATTTTGAACTCCTTAATCTTTATCTCCAAGCAGAACAGCAGAAAATTCATCATCTACTCTGACTCACTGAGCGCCCTTGAATCAATTAATGCAAACACTGACCACCCTATGATCTTGGAAATTTTAAAGACTCACCTCCATTTGAGAAATGCAGGATATTCTGTAATGTACTGCTGGGTGCCTGGACATGCTGGCATCAAAGGTAATGAACTCGCTGATATCGCTGCAAAATCTGCTGATACTCCCTTCGATAATGATGTCCCTTTTACAGACATACAGAAGTACATCAGAACAAAGATCTTGTCCAGGTGGCAAGAACTCTGGGAATGCCAGACTCTGAACAAATTAAGGCAGGTAAAACCCAATCTGGAGTATTGGGAATCAAAAGGGAATCGAAAGGAGGATGTACTGTTGACTCGCCTACGAATTGGACACTGCAGGCTGACTCATCAGTATCTCTTGAAGGGAGATAATGAGCCTATCTGTGGCACCTGCAACGTTCCTACTTCAGTGAATCACATCTTAACCTACTGTCCTGCTTTTAGTCAGAAACGTGAACTACATTTTAACTCAACGAATTTTAACTTAACAGATCTCATTGGAAGAAACCCCCACGTCAACCTCATAAGTTTTTTAAAGGACATCTCCTTTTACCATATGATTTAAAGTTTTTCCTTTTAACGTACTCTACCTGTTGTCCTGCTTTTAGTCAGAAACGTGAATTACATTTTAACTCTACGAATTTTAACTCAACAGATCTCATTGGAAGAAACATCATAAGTTTCATCAACATCATAAGTTTTTAAAGGACATTTTAACTCTACGAATTTTAACTCAACAGATCTCATTCGAAGAAACATCATAAGTTTCATCAACATCATAAGTTTTTAAAGGACATCTCCTTTTACCATATGATTTAAAGTTTTTCCTTTTAACGTACTCTACCTGTTGCCAGAGCTTTTCTCAAAGTCATTTCTGGATGCCTTCATCAGCATTCCAGGTTCATTTCAACAATTCATCTGATACAATGTGTTTGTACTTTTGAACTTTATTCATCATTCGTCTGGCGCATAATAATCTTCAAGGTTTTGTGCCATTAAAAATACCAACCAACCAACCAACCATGAATGAACAAAAATGCTTTGCTTGTTGTACAGACGAGCTTCGGCTACTTGCGAGTATTTAATCTAACACAAGATAACGTTAAATTCAAATGTAGGTGTAGCGATTGCGTGAGCCGCTGAACTTTCGCAAATTTGAAAAGAGTTCGAATTCTTGAACCTAGAGCACAGAATCTCTTTCGCTCTAATGGTAGAGAATTCGATTCGCATTAAAACAAACCTTGATCGAATCCCACTCGTGATCTGTAGCACATATCACTGTTGCTAATAGATGGCGACACGAGCAAGCAACTACCGGGGTCTCTCGCACCACGTGATTGCTGCATAGGTAATGGAGTCTAAGACTACAACACAGAACAATCTGCTTAAGCTGACTCATGTAGATTAACGACGTGTATTTAAAGCATCGGCTAGCAAGACGCTAAAGCCGAAATCCAGGTAGAGCTCGGGATGAAGAGCAGCAAGAAACGGCTACCAGGAGCTGTAATCTAAACATTCAAAACCCACAGTCTAATACACGAAAACAACTAATTTGCATTCTGATGAAAACTACAGAAAGGGAAGTTACTCTAAAGGCTTAAACTATAATAATACGCGTTTCAAAAACATACTGTAAATTCTTCCAGTAAAATGCGTGTCGAGAGCTAGAGAGTTCAGCTGTGAGATTTTGCGGTCATCCGAGTTAGGACTTCCTGAAAGTAATTTGAGGAACTATACGATTTCTGTCCTATGTTAAGGAGGATAAGCTGAATATACGCTTTCTGCTTGAGTTTTTTCAAGCTACTTTTGGACCGTGTTTACTATTCATTGCGCTTATCTTCATAGTAAATCTTTGATGTGGGTTCATTGTATAGAGAAACGTCAACCACCCAGTTGCTGGCAAAAGAAGAGGGTAAAAAGAGAAGGTAGGGGGAAAAAAGAAGGTAGAAAACGTAAAGAATTTCAGATAAAATTTTATAAATAATCATAGTTTAGAATTAATTAATTTTGATTTGAATAAACAAAATAAATAAATGAAGAAATATATAAAAAATGTTGTCAAAATTAAATTTTCCACCTCCTTTTAATACTACACAAAAAATAAAAAGCATATGAAATCCGGCACTTTTCTTTTTGAAATAAAATATCTGCATACATAAAAGTATATAGAATCGCTTGCGAGGAAAGTAGAGCTCAAGGAGGAGCTTTCGAACGAAGAGCATCTTCTTCTCAAAGAAAATAAGAAACCACTGCAATCGAAAAAAATCCAAATAAACTCTATAAGGTAATATTATATATATATATATATATATATATATAACGTGTATCAATTTCCTTAGTATGAAATGGGATCGTTGAGTGAATTTATATTTAATTTTATGTGCAGTTACTATTTAGGCGCTATTTTCTCGAGACAGTGTCGAATACATCATTCTCAATAAAAAGCGCGTAAATGATTGGGTTTGCCACATATATCACTTATAGTATGTTTATTGCAGGCTTAATATTGATAATTAGCAAAAACTTTTCATTCACAAACTCGTACTAAGAGTGTAAGTTTCATTTCATTCATACAATATATATTTCAAAATATATATTGTATGAATGTTATTTATGTGGGATGATTTGGGATTGCCGCAGGCATGAGATATTGTACCGTGAAGCAATAACTGCAGGCGTAACAGATTTAACAAGAACCAGTCTTAGCAGATTTAAAAAACATTCTTTTTACTTTAATTGTACATTTTGTTGTCGAAACAAAGCTGGCACATTGATTGTGCCCGTTCCAGAAGATTTACATGTTTTAAATTGTTAGAGTAAGAAGAGAGTAACCCATTCACAACTAGTTAGGCCGAGTAGCAGAAGCAAAGTGTGCGTCGTGATGTTTTAATTCAGAATGAGTTATTTTCGGTTTCAGTATCATTTGATTAGCCAATTAGTAAAGCTCTAAAATTATCAGTGGTTGAAGGTTTACGCAAGTTATTTTCGTCAAAACATTATGTAAAACTCATGTGATATGGATTAATGTAGAAATGAGGCAATCTAGAGAAAGTTATTATAAGCAATTTCTGTTTTCAGAACGGAAAATGGAAATTCCCAAATTAAAATTAAGAATTAAGGAGCTCTTGCTAATTTAAATTAATATTTTGATATATTATAAGCTTGTCCGTTAGTTTTCTTTGTGTGTGTAATTCAAACAAATTCAGTTTTATTCTAATCTTCGACGAAATTTTGCACATTTGACCTTCAGAGCAAGAGGAAGGTCGCTGTCTATATAAAGTTTCGAAAAGCAATCTTTTATCGCCTTTGAATTGCTTAATAACAAACATTAAATTTGGAATCAAAATTAAGTATTTTACGCTCTGCCAAAATCGCAGCAAACGGACGCGTGCAAAGGTAAAAATGTTATATCGTGCAGTGGCAACACAGTTTGTTTAAAGTGCTGAGCTCTTTTATCAGATTTGAAAGACAAATATGCTTTGTGAGTGGCAGTACATTGCTTTTAAATAGCGGAGTTTTCTGATTAAATGTAAAGCGTATATAGTTTACCTTTTGCCAACTAGTAACACACAGTTTTTAAATCGCGTTTTATTAATTAATAATTCTTTAAATTCGTACAAAATCTATATCGATCTATCTGTATCTCTCTATATAAAGAAAAGTGTACGTTTGTTTGTGTGTGTGTTTGTAATTCGTAGAAACCTTCAGATTTATTCTGACCTTAATGAAATTTTGCAAATTTGACCTCCAAAACAAGAGCAAGCTGACTGTCTATTTAAGTTTTCTGAATCCACAGCCCACGCTCACAATTTTTATATCAAGCGCTTGATGCTGACGTCATCGAGGTTCATATCGAAGTCGTTGCATTCTCGCTTAGTGGAAGTCATACATTCTAAAAAGCTAAGTTACAATTATTTTTTGCAAAAAGTACATATTAATGTTTCTGTACGATTTCAATTATTCCTAATGAGTATTTGTGTAGATATTTAACTTAATAGATATTTTCATCATTATGAAATTTGTATGAAAAACATTTACTTATATTCCAGTCGAATATATATATTATGAAAAAAGTAATATTGGGCGGATCGTTTAGCCTTAGGGAATTGAACTTATCATGAGATACTTATGCTAAATGGTATTAGCCATTCGGTCATTTAATGATACGACAGAAATCCAAAACTGTAATTTGACTTCGTTTAAACTAATAATGCTTATTTAAACTAATACTGAATTTTGGGATAATCATGGTTTGCAAAGTTCCCTAAATGGGCATATTGTTGCGTGCGTACGGGTTCGTAATAGATTGAACGCGCAAGTCCGATAAAAGATTAGTAAAATATTCCTTTCGCAAGAAATATAACAAAACGCTGAAATTTTCCTCAGAGATATTCGTACAATATCACGCAATATAATCAGTAGCTGTACTTTAAACGACTCAAAACGTTAAAAGCAACGCAATGCAAAAGAAAAGCTAACCCAATCTCACCACGAATTTGCTACATTAAACAACTACTGAGCTGAGATGTTTCTCTGTGCTTTTTTAAGCTTTTTAATCCGTCGCGAGAAAGTTCTGGTAATTTCTGTTTTCTCGAGATTTCTGGAAAGCAAAAGAGTAGAATTACAGTTACGGCTAACGCAGAAGTCAATTACATTTATTCAATTTAAATATAAATTACGAGATACCTATTTATTAAATGTTAAATGCGCGTGGTCCTGTATTTTTATTTTCTTTTGCTGCATTGCATGCGGAGGGAAAACAATTTTTATTATAATGCTACTAAAAATAGCTAACTATATATAAAATCCGTAACAATATTTTTGGCTTGCCGGTCACAGTTTATGCGTTTTTTCCGAAACATGTAATTACATAGAATTTATGAACTAAAATAATAAAAATAATTTAGAACTTTGAGATTCATACCTGCAGCTATTATAAAATCTATGTTATATTATTAAGAATACGTAAATTAATCGAAATTTAAACCACCTTAATGAACATTCCAAAACTTTGAGCTGTAATTTATGCTTGAAAAAAAAAAGCTTATAACTCGCCTATATTCTATTGACATCAGTTTAGTCAGCAGTTTTCCTTAATGACATTCCAGTCCTTGTTTGACAAAGGAATTAACCCTCTGTCGAACGAAATTGCGATTCATTATCGTCAAGTTTTAAACTAACATGGCGGCTGGAGTTGGAATGTCTTTGACCGTTGCAAGTTAGTTTTTTTTTTTAAGCATTAGATATTAATCCGGAAACTTGGGCACATCAACGAGTAATTAGTGGTAATGATTGTGGGATTATTAATTTAGCATATAATGTTGTTAGTAATTACTGTGAAGTAGCAAATTGTCATTAAATTGCATGTTTAATCTGTTGTAACAAGACTAGTATTGCTTTTAACTAACAGAAGGCACTTGTAATGAGGAATCGGCGAAGTATGTCAGAATATTCTGTCAAATATTTAAGAAAGGTATTCTAGGGAAAGTAAGTCTTTAGTGTAATTATCGGCGTGTGTTAACTGAAAACCAATATTTGTAAGAATGTTAAAAAGAGGAAAAGCATTCTGAGGCCGTATTTCATTTTGCGTTGCTTAGAAATGTTTCTTCTAATCATTAACGGTAACTGTTTGTGAGATTTTTATTTGTTTAGTTTGTTCGTTGCTCGAAGATGTGTGCAAAAGAAATCGATTAAATTTTAAATAGAAAAAAATCTGAAATCCTTCAGATTTTACATTACGCCCAAAGGGACTTTTTTTTAATCATTTGTGTGTTACCTTTATTTATTAAATGCTCTTTGCACTTAAATCATAAAATTAAATTCGCCAGCAATATCGCAAATAATTTTAAAATGAGCATATCTCTAGAAATTCCGCTACAGTCTCGCGGGCTGGGGATAAAAATGTTTTTTTTTTCCATTGTTGTGCCATTGATCACTTTGAAATCGTTTAGTTTCATAGTCAAAAATTCGTTAAAGTGTTGCAAAATGTGCAATCGATAATAAAACAAATTCCGAATTTGGACTTCTCGATGCCCATATTCGGAGGAGGCTTACGTTATTCAAAATTGGATGGCTCTAGGTACCGTCGTTTTATCACATTGCCAGAAACATATATACATTTATGCAGAATCTTCATGATTTCTTTTCTTTAAATATAACATAGGGCAATAATATTTGGTAGCAGCAATTTGAAAAGTGAACAGACATTTAAAGTTTTCAACAGAAAATGCCAAAAGGAAATTATTGGCCCTCTGTTCTAACGCCCTTTGGGCTAAAAAGAAAATTTTAATTGAATTTTGAAAAATTCACTTCACCGCATTGTTTTGCCGTCGACCAACAATGTGTGTACAAAATTTGAACTCGATAGCTTACCGTGAAGCAACTTATAAACATCGATAACAAAATTTACCCAGTGAAAGCTTATTCAAATATCTGATCCGAACACCACATGACTTGCAGGGCCTGTTAAACTATACATATTTTTTGTTGCACTTCGTTTAAACTTACATCCTCGAATTATTCTAACTTAATTAACCGATCTCTCAAGGTAATTTAAAAGTAGCATCAAAAGTGGCACGTTTTGAAATTAAATATTTTTGTCAATTTTTGTCGAAAGAGAAATAGACTTCTAATTGTATTTTTCATAACGAGTATAAAACTTTCCCAAATGTAAGTATACGAACCGGGAGATCGCATCCAAAGTTAGATTTCATTATTTATTAAAAATATTTTTGTTTCATTTGATATTACCAAAACATGAATATTTACTGTCATTTAAATCACTTCTCTAATTGGAAGTATGGTAACCGCAACCAACAATTGCGAAAACAGCCGGTTAAGGACTTAAAGACATATAAGGAGATGAGTATATACGTATATACACATGCTTGGTACTGTCTATTGCGATAAAAATGCGAGATGTGCAATTAGATGTTATAGCAGTCCCATGTACAAAACTGCAACGTTTTTAATGTTTTTTTAGTTGAGTGAGATATATACATACGTACATCAGTACAGAGATCCCATTAAAATCCATTTTACAGTCTTTTGCACTAAAGATTTCTTTAATGTATCCTTAAACGTTGAGAAGTTTTGCAAAAAAAATAAGTCAATGGATTCAGCAAAGGTCAAAATTGATATTTCGGTTGAAATTTGATAGCCGAAAGTTTTCGATATGACAGTACTTCTTTTCATTCTTACAAGAAAGTAAATTATTTAAAGATCTGCAACAATATAGCTATGATATTTAGTAGTTGTAAAATTTATGTGGGAAAGCGTAGATGTTTTCCGTTGTATTGTGTACTAAGCGGTGTTAGGGGAGGGGAGGGGAGCTTTAAATTTAAAGAAGGAGAGAAACATTTCTTATTCTACTCATACATTCATATCATTAGTATAATCGTTTACATTATTTCTTAAAAATAATTATTATCTAAATTTAATTTTAGAAATTGTTTTTAAGAGTCGGCCGGAAGAAGTGCTTCATAATGACTTCCAGTTTCCAACAAATTGAGTTTTTCGCAATCGCCGGCAAAAAAATCATTTTTACACAGGTCGCAATAAAGTTTTTATTTTTAAATAGTAGCTATCATTACATACTATTTAAAACTAGAGCTGTATTTTTTATAGATCCTTGCTTACACTGTACGATTACGTAGAAGGATGGAACTATCAAAGCAGTGATTAGTAATAAATTTCTAATGATTAGTAATAACCGGATGATTGAAATACACATACTTTAATTATATTTCCCATCTCTAGATATTTCTAGAACGATTTGCCAAATCCTTATGTTATGAAGATCAAAGACGCTATACAAAATCCGTTAACATGATCTATTGCATAGCATTATTAAGAATGCTATGCTGTGAAAATGTTATTGCATTTCCCTCTTGTGTGTGTAAGCGGTCAGCACATTTAATTAGTAGAAGGCATGTGGTTAGAATCTTCGTGAGGGTATAGTTGATTTCTGGCTTCGAAAAATTGATTGGTTTCTGCAGTGGTGCTTAAGCTAAAAAATGTGGTGCACGATAACTCGATTGGGTATCGCACTCTCTCCAATCCCTTTTAAACAGAAGAAATTGTAAGAATTATCGTATTCTTTCTTATAACGGGAATGTTTACGTGGATTAAGTCGGTGGTCTGAAAATCAAACATTATGCGGCCTAATGTACTGTCTGTAAACAGGTGTCGTGCCAGAATTTTTTTTCTTTTAGGAAAACAAAAAAAAAAAAGATTAAAATTTAGATAATATATATATTTTTTAATCATTTACTAATTATTTATCACGATATACATAAATAAAAACAATAAAGCGAAAGAAAAATTAAAATTAATGTGATTTTTGTGTCTAAAATCTGAGGACTGGAGCCTAAGACATATTTTGTTTGTTATGCTCCGGTATTCAAAGGTATTGAAAGCTAAGCATCATTGTTTGAGGTTCACATTTACTTTAAGTATTAAAAATAAGGAAATTATAATAACGTTCTAAGATTTCAGAGAAAGCTTTCAAAGCGGAACAAAACTTGACAATAAATAAAGACAACGCAGCTAAATAAAGATAACGTAGTTCTTATTATCCCAAAGGCTATTAATTTCGTTTTCGCGTTTTGCCCTGATTCACTATAAACGGCTAATCAATTTTAAATCGTTGCCACCAAATATTAGAGCCCTGTATTATATTTAAAGAATTTAAATAATAAATCTGTATAAATGTATATATGTTTCTCGCATTGTAATAAAACAACAGTACCTAGAGACATGAAATTTTGAATAACGTACGTTTCCACCCGAATATGGGCATCTGGAAGCCTGAATTTGGAATTTGTTTCATTATCTATTTCATATTTTGTAAAACGAGTTTTGGGACTAACAAACTCAACGATTTCAAAGCGAGCAATGACGAAGCTGTACGCATAAAAAAAAAACTTTTTATAGTTCGACCGTCTCAAGCGCAACCCTGGCTGGCATTCTGCCAAAACCCATAGACTCGTCCAAAAGGGGCGTTATTACTTGCTGCGACGTGAAATGTCACGTGAAAGTCTTCCCTTCTCCGGAAAGAGATATGCTGGAGGGAAAGAAAGTCTCCATCCTTCCACCCTATTCTCAGAATAATTCGGTCCGAATGGCGCATGCGTGTTTGTGCTCATGGTCGCGGATGAGGCAGGCAAACTATATCTCCAGTGCGCAATATCTATAGTTATTAATCTCCAATGCTCGAGACTGTGTCTCGGAAATTCTAAAGATATGCTCATTTTAAAATTATTTTGCGATATTGCTCTTGGAACTGAATTTTATGGTTTAAGTGCGAAGAACATGATATTTAATAAATAAAAGCAACACACAGAACCTAAAAAAACTCCTCTTTGGGAGTAATTTAAAATCTGAAAGCCTTCAGATTTTTTTAATAAAGTTTTTCTTCAAATATAAATTAAAATGCGTATTTCATATTTAAATAATTATAAATTTTGTACGCAAACACACAATTGTGTGTATAAAGTCTGGAATAAAATTACTAAAAATTATGTTCACTGCCTGTTACAGATGGTTCACTGGGTTTTTTCTTATTAATTTGTGGCTGTAAAAATGTTGTTTTCACATATAAATGTATTTCCTAACAAAGCGATTTTTATTAGCGCAAGACGTTGTAATTGAGTTTACTTACATTTCACGAGTGCGAACAGAAGTTAATGAAATCTGTATTCAGTGTTTGTATAAGATTTATAGAATATTATAAATTAATTAGCTCCACTTATAGGTTTTCTAGTCTGCTGTTCGAGCAGTTTCTGTAATGAAAATAATGTAAACTCGGATTTCAAATATTTAAAATCCTGAAATCTTTGCAACAAATCCACAATTGGTGTTAGATTGATCATCATATTCACGAAACCAGAGTTTCCGTATCTTAGAAGGTATTTTCTGCATGCCTTCTTGGTATAACGGTAGCACACTCGGCGCCCCGTCCAGAGATCCAGGTTCGAGTTCCGGCGAAGGCATTGTTCACTTTTCACGTCTCCCGGATCCCCCCCTAAAAATGTCTCTGCAGTGGCGCCAGAACTAAAGGGGTGGTGGATGATGATTTTTCACAGCCAGGATTTGGTGATTGGCGTCCCTAATCCCCAGTCGCCCTTTAAAAGGGTGGAGTGTATAAGGTATTTCCTCGCTCCTTCTGCATACCTTCATAGTGTAACGGTTGCACACTCGACAGATATTTGAGAGGTCCGGGTTCGAATCCCGGCGAAGGTATTGCTCATTTTTCACGTCTTCAGCATTCCCTTTCCCCCCAAAAAACGTTAATGTCTCTACAGTCTTCGCGGGGCGTATAACCCTGGTTCGGGGATCGCTGTCGGGGCGTAAGTTTGAGATCGATATACGCCATAATTAAATATAAATGTTTAAAGGGAATTTATTTAAAGCAGTGGCTCTCAACGCTTTTTGTCTCATGGAGCACTTTCACCATTGCTAGACAATCCCCCTACTCCTTTTTAAAACTTAAAATAATAGTAAAGAAATACATGTATATTCAGTTAAATTTTCATTTTTAATATCTGTTGCATAAATTAAGTAACATATATCTGATGTGGAACTCAAATGACTTCTTATACAGCCCTTCTTATACAGCCTATTATATATATATTTTTACTGCATTTCTTTTAATCTTTTGTAAGTTATCGTAAGTTAATTAACCAATCTCTCAAGGCAAATTGAAATTAATATCAAAATTACAAATTTTTAAAATTAAATAGCCCGGTCAATTTTTAGTGTACTGGAGCCAAACCTCTTCTAAAATTATTGACGGAACTTTTATCAATGAGGATTTTTTTTTGAAATTATCTTTTTGGTCCTATCAATTGCAGTAAAAAAGAGAGGTGCGTAACGAGATGTTATAGCAAACCCATGTACAAAAATTTAATGTTCCACTGTCCATCGTTTTTCAGTTATGCGAGATATATACGTGCGTACGCACAGAAGTCCCGAAAACTCCACTCTGAATTTCTTAAATCCATTCTACAATCCGGTTTGAAAAAGACGGTCCTTTATTCTCTTCCTACATACAGACGTCACGCAAAAAAATCGTTTCAAATGGATTGCAGAATGGTCAAAATGGATATTTCTGTTGAAACACAAAACCCGAAATTTTTCGCGGTTACAGTACTTGCTTTACTTCGTACAAGGAAGTATAAAGAAGTAGAAAATATCGATAAATACCAAAACTTAAAGTAATTTTTGTATTCATAAATTAAAACTAAATCCGTAACGGGTAAATAAAAGTCTAACCATTTACCACTACCTGAAGCTATAAAATTCCCCTTTCCCAAAGGAAGGATTCCCTCTCTCAGGCTGAGAGCCTCTGATTTAAAGTCGGCCAAGACTTCTCACTTTTAAATAAACAAGCCTCAGATTAATATTTATCTAACTTCCAAATAAAATTATCTTTCATAAATACGAATCCTTAATACTCGTAGTATCTCATACTCTCTCTCTTAATACACGTCTTAGAGGTAAATTCTTAATACACATCTTAACTGTAGACGGATACGTGATAAGCATATTACTCTGTCTGCTAACATCAGATTTGAATAGCTATAAGTTTCATTTAAGGAAGGTGTAAAATATCGCAGAAATTTTATGCGAAATCGCTGGGAGGATATTCTCATTTATGCTTTAGGATGGGTTTACATATTCCGCCCAATAATCTTTCCAAATCGTTGAGGAAAATGGAGTCGAAGACACACGTTTGAGATGTCGAACGCGATGAGAAATATATTCAATAGACATTTCAAAGATTAAACATCTTGACAGCTTATTGATAAGCTAATGCAGTGAGATTAAATTCTGCGGCCGGCTCCAGCTTGATGCCTGGAGTTAAATTTAACAGAATAAGTCATCCATTAATCATTTACGCTTAGCTGATAACAGTAACTTATCCAGAATGTACTGAAGCTCAAATTCTTTTAGAATATGTTCCTCGAAGGCTTTAGAATCTTTTGCAGAACATGCAGTGCAGAAAAATATAAATATTGATCCTCTAGTTTTCATCTTTCTTTTATGCTTAATTTTTTCCAAGCAAATTGTTTTGTTTAGAGCGTCGAAAAATCAAATTTACTAACTAGTAATGGAATAAATTTAAGACACTAGTTGTCTGTCCATTTTTTAAATTGGTTCATTTTAGCAAGGTAATAAAATTTCCCTTTTTAATTTCTTAAAGATTAAAGGCAAGAATAAAAACAACATTTCTCCAGCTAGTTTAATTTGCCATGATAAAATTGCTAAGCCTTTTGTGATATTAAAATTTAAACAATAATCGCGAAATATCCTCCTGTTTAAATAACTTTATTTAAACAGAAACATAATATTTTGCTTTACTCTCTGTGCGTGTATAAACGTAGCCTGGCAATTGTCACTCCAGTGTCATATTGCATAAATCCCTATAGAATTTAAAACAAAAATACCAAAAAATACTCCTTTTTAAATAACCGTATTTAAGCAGAAACGTAACACTTTGCTTTACTATATATACCGATAAAGAATCCCTGCGTAAATCATCATACAGCGTGTATGTCATAATGCATAAATCAATGTAGAATTGAAAGTAAAAATTTGAAAAAAAATGTTAAAAAAAAAGTTAAATTTGCGCTTTTGAAATGTGGCCACGTGCCAGCGAGTTGCGAATCCGATATATTTTACTTAGGTTTTGTATTTTTCTTTTAAATTTGTTGCCCGCTAGAAATAATACAAGGAAAGGTGGCGAGAATTTCTAAGATATCATGTGACTTACAAAAAGAACACGTTTCAAGATTATGACCAGATTCTGAAAAGTTATCCGAGTTATTTCCGAGGCGAATGCGACCGCATATCGATACGCGGAACCAATCCATTCTTTCATCGGAATCGAAAACAAATTTGTGGCAATTTGTCACTTGATTTTTTCCCTCACTTTTTATATTGATTAACGATTTTCCGGGTTTAAGTTGTCTCGAAGAAATGTGATTCTCACATACACGTAGATTTGCTGACTTTCTTGTTTCTTCCCCCCCCTCCTTTTTTTTTTTTTTTTATGAAAAGGCAGTCTAAGTCGTTGTTTGAGAAATCCGTTGTGTTTTGTAAAATAATCAGTTCGATACGGGAAATCTTTAAACTTAATCGTTAGAAAAAGCACTCTAAATGTTATTTCATCTGAAGACATTTTCTTCTCAAGAAAATCCGTGTATTTTTAAGACACCTCGTAGCACTTCCTCTCGGGAAAACATAGGTTTCGCAACTTTTCTAACAGAAGTTGAGCTTATAATTGAAGAAATTGTACTATAGTTGTGGTATACTAAGGAGAAGAAAAAAGAAACATGTAAAACTAAAGTTTAAAGTTAGACTAACATTAACCTTAAATCGACGTATATTTTTAATAAAACTACAGATTTCAAGTTATTAAGCATAGCAAAAGCGAGAAACATTTGGAAAGGAAACGGCCATTTTAAATGGAATACGAAGAACATAATAAAATGAATATATAGTGCTATCTCTAAAAAAAACATAATAATGAAAATTTAAAAAAAAATCAAATAGTTCAAAGTGAAAAGTTAAAAGATTTACAGGCATTTACTAGTATAGTTTTCTCTACATAAAACGTCAGTATGAATCTATATGTTGAATAAAGTCCTCTACGAAGACATCCCTTTAATATGGCAATCAGCCCACGATTGTTTTTCCATGCCAATTAAACAAGTAAAAAGAAAGTTGAAAACATTGTAATGAACAAAAGTGGAAGTAATTCGCTATTGTAACTAAACAGAGCATAGGATTAGATTCTCAAGAACACTAGAAGGACGTTTTACTAATGCGTTTCTTTGAACTTCATTCAGGAAGCCACATAAGGAGAATATATTCCGAAAATTAGTCAATTTAAATCCCCATTTTAAAGGAGTATACAATGAATTACTT
>KK113550.1:460951-478443 GCA_000611955.2 Stegodyphus mimosarum | reverse complement strand
ACCCAAAATCGACAGTGGCCTATGTGATTAAGAAGTGGAAGGCGAGCGGTGATTGTCGGAATGCGCCCCGAGTCGGCAGACCAACGAAACTGGAAGATAGAGACCGACGAGTGCTATATCGACGACAGTGCTATGTCAGACGACACTGCTGCTCTCTTATTTTTTGCTTTTCTTTGGAGTGTGTCTTTTTTGAGGCTGCTTTAGTTATTTGCGAATATGAGTGAATTGTCGACTGATAACATTGATATGAGTGTGAATAAGGATAAATCGCCGATTTCTTCTATTTCCTCGGATAAACAAGTTTCGACCGCGTGGGCTGATCGTACGGACGACGCTAACCCTACCTCGTGATTGGATGCCGCCCGTGTCAGGATATGATCACGGATACGCAAAATGTTAATCTGATTGCATCCAGTGTTTCATTTTCAGAAGTACCTAATATTATCGATTATTTGGATAACCTGGATATTAGTGATGTGAAAAATGTGAAAATTTTATTTCAACTGGATATAAAAAAATTAATTACGGATGACATAGCAGGCATCGATCGTGGATTACGGTGCCTGCAAAAATGTGTAAACAAGCTTACTTGTGCTATCGACCATGTGCGTAACGGTGCTCTTTTAATCTGTGAACGACTTCCACAGGAAATGGAAAATTATGCTAGGCAGGAAGCAGTAAAAATGATTGAAATATACAAGAAATGTATCGCGGACTTGCAAGGTAAGTGCGGATTTTTGTCTTGTCATAAAAATAATATGCCAATTTCCAGTAACAAGAAGAAAAATGTTATTAATGAAAATGATGAAATGTTAGACGATGGTTTTAAGAAGCCAAACAAAACTGCTAAAAATACTCGGCTTACTAAGCCCAAAAATGATTTAAATTTAAATTTACAAAACCGTTTTCCGCAACTAAATGTTGCTGACGGTATGATAAATGATGGTAATACTGATAGTAGTAATAATGTAAATAGTAATGTGAATGTAAATAATGTTATTTCTAATAGTAATGTAAATGTACCCCAGACTGGTAGTGCTCAGCAGCAGCCTGTTACTCCTCCGCGAGTACCTCCCCATCATGGTCAGGCCTCGTGAAGGCCTGACCATGATTATTATGATTTTTTGAAAAACCTAAATATTACTTTCCCCGACTGTAAATTTTTTGGCCGTGTTAACGGCGAATTTCTAAAAATGGAACCCGCTACTGAGTCTGATCATAGGATCCTCAGTAAGCACTTCATGGATACCTGTGTTGAACATTATGTGGTTAACCCACAACACAAAAAACCCATAAAAGTACTGATAAGAGGGCTGCCTATTGATGCCAACACAGATATTATCAAAGAGTCATTAAATGATATGGGCGACAACGTGCACAAAGTCGTGCAACTTACGAAATACAAAACAAAAGCCCCTATGCCACTTTTTCAAATACAGTTAATTCCAGATAAGGAAATAGACAGGATATATGACCTGCGTTATTTAATGTTTTTTGGGATAAAGGTCGAAAAATACATAGCAAAAAATCAAGTGCCCCAGTGTCACAATTGCCAGAAATGGCATCACTCCTCCGAGAATTGCCATGTTGCACCGAGGTGTGTAAAATGCGCTGGATATCATCGCACTGGCAATTGTGATAACCAGGGGCGAATAGAAACACCAAAGTGCGCGAACAGTCAAGGGCCTCATGTAGCCTCGTATAGGGGTTGCCCTAAGTTTCCAGCCGCAAAAAAGGCAACTAGAAGCAGCTCCATCAGGCCGGGATTAAGTTTTGCCCAGGCAGTCAAGCCCACGAGCATGGGTAACATGCAAGTTCAGGCTCCTAGCCCAACGCAGGTCATGAATTCGCCAAATGCAAACACCCCAGCTGCTGCTGTGCACAATACTAACCAAACAGTGCAAGCCAACCTCTGCACCTCCAATAATAATTATACTACATCCAATCAAAAGTCGGGAAGTAATTCGGAAATTTCGGAACTTTTCATGATCATGAAGGAGGTGCAGAGCATCTTTGGTTATAGTCTAGCAAAATTAATTAAAATATACAAAAGTAAATTACCTGAATTAAAAAAATGTAATAGCCTCCTTGACAAGATGCAAGTTTTGCACTTAATATTTGAGGAAATCCACGGTTTAGGTGTTAATAACTAATTTATGGATTTTAGAGTTATAACATGGAACGCAAATGGTTTGACCTTTAAAATTGATGAACTTAAGACTTTTTGTAAATGAGTATTGTCCCGATGTATTACTCCTACAGGAACACAAGCTTGGTTCAGGTACCACAGTCAGTATTGCAAACTATGAGCTCTATCGGTTGGATCGCCCCAGAACTACGAGCCGCAAACCTGGAGGGGGGGTTGATTATCCTTGTCAAGCGCTCCATCTCCCATTTTCACGTAACAGTACCACAGCTTTTAACTCTTGAAGCCATAGCTATCACTGTCACACCACTCACACCACACCCAGTCACTTTTGTCTCTGCCTATGGCCCATCCAACAGCAGATCCCATGTAAACATTGTACAAGATTTTGAAGCCTTAGCTCGTCTTAACAGCAAGGTCATAATAGGTGGAGACTTTAATGCACACCACCGCGAGTGGAACTGCACGAATAACACTTTCCTTGGTAACGTAATTCATCGTTTTGCTCAAACAGCCGGAATTACAATTGCAGCTCCACAAAGCCTAACACGTTATGACGATCGATCAGCCTCGGTGCTGGACTTCTTTCTTTTGAAAGGCTGTTCGTATAAGTCTGTTGACAGCCTAAATGAGCTGTTCTCAGACCACAACCCAGTACTGATGGACATGGATCTATCTGTTCATAACACACCACACAAAAAGGCCTTTATACCCAACTGGTCTGGTTTTACCAAAGCCTTAAACAACACCACAATACATATACCAACGGCACAAACGGGAGAAGAGTTAGACGCAATTGTCCAGGAATTTACGTCCACTTTACAAACGGCTCTGCAAGACAACAGCAAGCCAGCACCTGGACCTAGGCAGAAAAAGCCAAATGCGGAAGCTAAAAGACTTATTCAACAAAGGAATGCTAAAAGGAAGGAATGGCAACGCACTAGGTATCCAGCCGATAGAGTGCAGCTCAACCAGCTCAATCGCCAGGTCAGGGCCCTTACACGTCAACACACAGACCACGACTGGGCCATTCATCTTGCCTCCCTTTCAGCAGACGATAATAGTCTCTGGAAGGCGACAAACAAATTACTGAGATGCCACACCAACATTCCGCCCTTAACAGGCCAACAAGGTATTGCCTACACCGATACTGAGAAAGCTGAGTCACTAGCTGATCACTACGCTACTCAGTTCTGCACCAACAACATGTCACACCCTCAAACAGAACACCTTGTTATGCAATCACTCACAAGTTTCCTCTCAAAGCCATGCACTGACAACATCCCTCCTGTCAGGCCATCAGAGGTTTTTGATTACATCACGAAGCTGCAGGTCAGGAAAAGTCCGGGCTGGACAGTGTGAGCAATAAAATGTTAAAGAATATGGGGCTGCTGATGTTGCTTAAACTAACAAAGATCATCAACGATATGTTCCGTTTGGGACATTTTCCGCAGCCCTGGAAGGTTGCAGTTATCTCGCCTATTTTGAAACCGAACAAGCCAGCAACTGATCCAGTTTCATACCGGCCAATTAGCTTATTGTTATCTACCAGCAAAGTTGCAGAATATTTCATCCAACAGCGAATCCTCCAACATGTCAACGACAAGCAACTACTCATCAACGAGCAACATGGATTTCGAAAAAAGCACTCCACTGTCCATCAGCTCCACCAGGTCACTGAATTAATATCTCAAGGGCTTCAAGAGAAGTCCATTACTGGCGCAGTCTTCCTTGATGTGGCTAAGGCCTTTGATCGAGTCTGGCTGGAGGGCCTCATACACAAAATCACAATGCTGGGTTTCCCAGATTACATCACACACATCACCCACTCTTATCTTGTGGATCGACACTTCGTCGTTCGTGTTAACAACAAAACCTCTACTCCAAGGCCCATTAGAGCCGGGGTCCCCCCAAGGATCTCTACTGGGCCCGCTATACTTCAATCTTTACACGAACGACATCCCACACACACAACACACCACCCTTGCTATGTATGCAGATGACACGGCAATATTATCCCAAAGTGCATCTCATGGCTCAGTTATCCAGTCAATACAAGAACACTTACAAGCACTGGAGTCCTGGCTAACGGCTTGGAAGATCAAAATCAACGTGGAGAAGTCAGATGCCATACTATTCACTAGGAAAATGACTGACCCCAACATCTGTATCAATATGTATGGCACCCCCCTACCATGGACCAAGCAGGCCCGTTATCTTGGTGTTATTTTAGATCAATGGCTCACTTGGACCCCCCACATCACACAGCTCATTGCAAAGTTCCGAGTGCGTAAACGTACACTCGCCCCTTTAATTGCTTGGAACAGCGTTCTCTCTATTGATAATAAATTACTCATTTACAAAACCATGTTGCGATCCATACTTACCTATGCATGCCCAGTCTGGGGGTATACATGTAAAACGAATGTAAATAAATTGCAAGTTCTGCAAAATGTTGTACTGAGACAGGCGGTGAATTGTCCTTGGTTCGTTAGAAACGAGGCGATTCACTGTGAATTCAAAATTCCATATATTAATGATTATATTGTTACCTTAGCAACAAAATTTTATAACAAAATTCCGGATGTCCGGAATCCTACTATATTTGTACAAACCTATGATTACAATGAAAGGGCGAATAGAAAGAGGCCATTAGCGGTGCTCCGCACTGTGAATTAGTAGTTGATGTTACTTTAAATATGTATTTAATATACATATATATAAAAAAATATAAAATTCATAAAACCCAACACCTGTATATAGTTCATTGTATTATGTATTGTATGTACCTACTGTATGACTTTGGATCTGACTGCTGCTGTTAATTCTTATTCATATATTCGATAATTCAGTTATTTATTAGTTATCACATCTTGTATTGTATGAATATCCTCTTGCTTACTGGCATTTTCTTGTAAATCCGCCCTTCCTTCACTCACACTGCTCTTCACCAATTTTGGACCAGCCACGGTGGTGGACGCTACTCTCGGTCGGGACTCTGTATTTTTGCTCAATCTTGCCATATAGTTGCTGGTCATTAGTGTCTTCATTATACCATATATTCACTTTCGAATTTATTAAAAAAATCGAAAATCGGCATCTAATTACTCCAGGGTAGCGCTAAGTGCGCGGGCACCTTTTCTGCATCTTTCAAGATTGCTTGAGCCGACGAGTGCTGTCCAGAGAAATTCGGAAGAACCGCACCCAACCGATGGCCCTCATCCGCGAGGAGTTTCAACAGGCATCCGGGAGTATTGTTTCAATGAATACCATCCGTAAGGAAGCACATCTGCTTGGGTTTCATGGTCGTGCTGCTGCCCATAAGCCTTTGCTCACAAAGTCCAACCGCACTGCTCGGTTAATGTGGTGCAAAACACATCGAAATTGAACCGTAGATCAGTGAAACGGGTTCTTTCGAGTGACGAATCAAGTTTCACCCTTTACTGTTCGGATGGCAGGGTCTGGCGTCTACCTGGAGAACGTCTCCTGCCAGAATGCATTGTGCCAAGTCAAGTTCGGCGGAGGTGGAATTATGGTCTGGGGGTGTTTCTCCTGGTATGGGCTGGGACCCTTGGTCCCCATTCATGGTAAGCTCAACTCCGATGCCTACTGCCTATCTGCACTGCCGCCTGTATTTTGGATGACAATGTGCTTCCTACGTTTTGGCAGTTTTACGGGTTGGACCCCTGTTACTTTCAGGACGACAATGCCAGTTGTCATGTTTCGACGTTAACCAAGGCTTGGTATGGTGCCAATGGAGTTCATCGAATGGACTGGCCTGCCCAGAGTCCAGACCTGAACCCCATCGAGAACTTCTGGGTCGAGTTGCATCGCCGAATTCAGGGGTGCACTACCCCTGCAAAATCGGTGAAGGAACTTCTATGTCTTCTCCAAGCCGAGTGGAAGAAAATACCACTAGCTGTCATACAAAGACTTGTGGAAAGTATGCCTGAAGGGTCCACGCTGTAATTACCTCTCGTGGAGCCTCTACCAACTATTGATTTTGAATAAAGTTAGTTTTTCTTTTCTATCACAGGTGTCCAAATACTTATTGGTAGTCAGTGTATATTATGCATTCATTGTGTCTACAAGTTTTTACATAGCCTTTATTTTTATATCTATTAGTCTTAAACATATGCTTCCACTTATAAAAATGTTTCAAATGATGTAAAGATTTATGTTCTGGGATTTTTCAACTTCAAAGAAATCAGTTTTGTAAAAATTATGATACCTAACTTTTTACATGTCCCTCCAGTCTCTGACATTTTCCCCAGTCATTTAGAAAAATTTTGTGCTTGTTGCAAAAAATTAAACACAAAAAGTTTGATTCTCATATCATCTGTACCTATCAAAACTTTTCATAGTTTATCCATTAAACATATTGTGGACCATGGCTTCATCGATCAGGTATGTAGTGCTTCAATGAAATGGGTTAACCTCTTGATGTACTCAGCTGAGTTAAGTTGGGTATATTGAACTACATTATTTCTGTGCACCCTAGTAAATATGCTAAGGAAATTTTTTTTCAGATATAGAACAGAATATATTCACTACAATTTTGGGTTACAACAAAGAAAGAGGTTAAAAAAGGTTGAGTTAAAGAATATAAAAGTTGGTGGGGAAAAAAACACCTTGCAACATTTGAATTTTTATTGGTGCATGTTAAAACAGAAATTTCCTTATCCCTCTGGTATCTGTACCTCCGAGATACTATTTTCAGAGTTCTTCATCCACAGTGAACTTCAAGGGTGCAAAATTTCTTTATCTTAAGGTTAACGAAAACAGTCACCTACAGGCACAGTAAATGGGCGAAAGCTCCTTCTGGAATACCAGGTAAGAGAAGGTGGAAGTGCAACTTCTGTATCCCGTCTTTTAAGATTTCCACATTCAAAATCTTGCCTTCGAGATAGACACATTATGTTCATAGAGGGTTAAAAAAAAGTTCATGAAATAATTCTTAGCAGTTCCATACAGTAACAGTCTTTGAATGGAAAGAAATGATAACTATAGGTTTAGGAAAAAACAAAGAAGGCATTAGTCATGCTTGTAGGCCAACGAAATACACAAAGAGCAAGACAATGGCATTAACTAAATAGAAAAAAAAGGGTATCTTTCTGCTGGTTCAAAAAGTTTGCTTTGAAATCTGAATAAATTACTGAAGAAGCATTTTTTAAAATGTGTTCTGCCCTTAACTTGCAGTATCTGAAAATGTCAAGAGAAAATATTAAGGCTAAATCAAAAGATTCTTGCGTTCTTAGTAACTGTAAAGCACAGTAAAACTAAGTTTAATCTGGGAATTTCTCAAGCAGCATTGTGCAATTTACTTTAACAAGGTATTATAATTAATGAAGAAATAATAACAAATGTAAATGTCTCAAAGAAGTACATAAAAGGAAATCAAAACATGTTGAAACTGATTTTCTAAAATGGTTTCAAGCTATAAAACTAAAAAGTGTTTAAATTTCGATAAAAAAAGTTCTTTCTTCATTAAATCCTTGAGTTCTAGAGGAAAATTTTGTATCAACTGACAGATGCTCACAAGCTGGAGAAAGAAAAATCCAATATTGTTCATCAGAAACTGCATGCTCAGAAAGAGGCAGATCATCATGTGGCTGATTAACTGGATGAAAAATAGTTTACTTTTACGCTTACTAGTGCTAAATGAGTACAAGCCACATGAAATTCATACTACAGACAAAACTGGAGCACATTATATAACTTTAGTAAAATACACATTAATATTAAAAAGGTTTAACAACAGCTGGTTTAAGAAACTGAAGGAATGAGTAACTGTGTTATAAATATGCAAAATGTATTCAACAATTAAGAAGAAGCTGACAAAAGTAAAAAACTTTATGATTGAAAAGCGTCAGAATTTACCTTTAACTTCTCATAGCAACAAGAACACATGGATAACAAGTAGTACTTTTACCGATTTATTTTTGAAATAAAGTTAGCAAATTGAAAAATAACTTTATAAATTAGATAACTGTGCAATACACACTCATCTGATCTCTTTCTGAAAAACATCAGTATTGCTTCCTGCAAATACAACTTCTAAAACTCAGTCTTTAGACCAGGATATTATAAAGGCTTTCAAATGTCATTACAGTAAATATGTTTAGAAAATTAGGCATAGAATAGAATTTTGTGAAAAAGTAAGCACTTGGAAGGAGATAAGTAAGATGATATCTCTGCTACAAGTCATGCATATTAAAGTCAGTGCAGCCGGCTAATCTCTTAAAATCAGTTAAAAACTATTTTTTTAAATGAATGTAGTAGAAGCCTCAGAAGAACTGTATGCTAAGTCTAATGTTTGAGACATCACTGAAGAAAGTGATGAAAATTCATTTCAATAATAAGCATCAATTTGCAAAAATATTGAGATAACAAGTTTAAAAACTGTTATTAAAAGTGTTTAAAGAACTGTATAAAATGATAACGAAGGTGATACAGAAGAAAGTGACGATATGCCAACATCAGTTGAAAACTCGAACTGAAATGTGCCGATCAAAAAACCACCAGTAGTTTCATAAAACTGAGAATACATTCAAACAACTATTGCGGAACAAAATAAGCACAGATAAAGTATTTGTTTGTAAGACATAAATATTAATCAATAATATAATTTTAAAATACTTATATAAAAATTAAAAAATTAATTTAAAAACAGGATAAATAATTTAGTTTTAGTTATAATTTTTAATTACTATTTTAGGATGAATTATTGAATTACTTGTTAGTTATTATTTTACTTAAAATTTTAAACTGATATCACGATTTGCAGTACGCAAATCGCCGTCGATTAAACTTAACCGCTTAATAAATTCAAAGGCGAAATTTTTGCTCATAATGTCTTTTTAATATACAGTTGCAGATATTTATGATAATTGTATATGTAACAAATATAAATTTAATTTAAGATAAACTTAAATTACGCATATTTTATTGCCGCAAAAAGGTTCAGCACTTATTTAAGCAAGCTTCTTTATTAAGCAATTAAACCAATTAATGATGATTGTATTTTCATATGCAATGCAGTTATTTGATTTAAAAGAAAAAACAGATTTTGGCCAAAATATTTGTATAAAGAGGTTTCAATTCATGAGAATAATTTTACATGTAAAACACTATGTCGGTATTGCCCGAGGTCAACTTTCCGTAAGTCAAAAGTAAGATACAATGAACTATTAAGTTATACGCAGACATATACAGTTATATATTGACACAAAAATCTTTTGATACATAAATATTAAAATAGTAAGATTCTTATGAAAGAGAGGGTTAGCAGAAATTTATAATCTATTATTATTTTTATTTATATTAATGAACATGATAAAATAATACAAGAATCATTTTGAAGGAAGTCACACAAAGAAGAGGGTTACTATAATAATTATCATCTAATGCTACTTTCGAACAGCGGTTTTTAGATCATTCTTTAACTCTGTATCATCTTTGCCACATTTTTTTGCAAAATTTTCGAATTTCGGAAGCATAATGTCCCTCACGGCAAGCTGTAGCAGAGTCTTAATTATATTAGCGTCACATCGCCAGGCCTAGGCGGTGTTGTGCGGCGTAAACGGAAAGATAATCACACCTGGAAGGCCACTTAACATTTCAGTATCGCGCACAATAAAATTGTTAAAAAATTCCTCAATGTTCTGAAACTTAGTTCTAGTCTTGGGAAGAAACCGAAATTTTTATGTGCAGATTAGCAGTTAGCACAAATAGGAATTTATTGTTTAAAAAGATATGCTCACGAGATATGGTGAATGAACACAGGAGAAACTTTTATGTATATATAAACTACAGAATAAAGGCGAAAAGTACGCAAATGTCATTCTAATATTCTCTGTTCACCTAGCTTATCCCCCAAGAAGCGCATTTTCAAATGAGTACTCTGCTCAAACAGTCTAAATTGCTTGGATGTGTACTAGACATGATCGTGCAATATGTGGTTCGACAGCAACTGAATGAACTGATACGTCCTAATAATTCATAATAAATTAGAAATGCAATAATTAATGAGCAATAATATAATTATTCATTAATTATTACAGTTATATTTCTTAAACTATTGTTACTATGACTACAAATTACACTCATGTCCATAAATTAAGGATAATTCGGAGTCACGCGGAAATCGAACTCTAAAAGAAATATATCACCTGTAGCATCACTACACACATCTTCAAGAATATGCAAATTTCAGGAAGTAACCAGATGACACCGATGGTACGTCACAATGACGAGAGTGTAAGAGAGTGATATATAAGGAATACACGCAAAGAAGTAAAATTGTTCGCAGGCGCTTTATAAGCATTTCAGTGCAATAACCGAATACTTATGACACAAAGGACGCATTTGGATGATTTTTTACGTAGTAGAATTAATGGCCGTCTGGAATGTAGGCGTACCCAACTGGAAGTATCAGACGAACTTGGAATTGCCCAGAGTGTCATCTCCAGGCTTTGGCAACGATTCCAAGATGATGGTAATGTGAGTAGACGTTACAGCATAGGTCGCCCCAGAGTTACAACGCCGAATGAGGACCGGTATTTGGCAGTTACTGCCAAAAGAAACAGGCGGAGCACAGCCTCAGACCTGTCTCGTCAGCTCTCTTCAGCCACTGGTACGACAATTTCAAGGCAGACCGTGTACAGACGCTTAGGGCAGATTGGTCTATATGCTCGTAGACCTGTCAGATGCGTTCCACTTACTGCAACTCACTGTCGCCTGCGGTTAGCCTGGAGTAGAGAGCATGCATTGTGGACACCGCAACAGTGGGCTTGTGTGATGTTTTCCGACGAGTCCAGGTTTAGCTTGCAGTCTGATTCTCGCCGGACTTTCATATGGAGAGCTCCAGGTACCCGTTACCACCAAGAAAACATCATTGAACGACACCGTTACGGTGGTGCAGGAGTGCTCGTTTGGGGTGGAATTATTCTGGGTTCCAGAACTGACCTGCATGTTCAAATTGGAACCATGACAAGCCAAATCTATCGGGACGTCATTCTGGAACAACATGTACGTTTGTTTCGGGGCGCCATGGGCGCACAATTTGTGTTTATGGATGACAACGCCCGTCCTCACCGTGCAAACATCGTAAGCGAATGCCTTCAATCGGAGGATATCACCCGTATGGACTGGCCAGCATTCTCACCGGACTTGAATCCAGTAGAGCACGTGTGGGACATGCTTGGCCGACGAGTTCCAGCCCGTCAACCTCCTCCTACATGTCTACCGGAACTTCGGAGAGCATTGCTTTTTGAGTGGTGTAATATCCCCCAAGATCAGATCGATAATTTGATACTCAGCATGCCTAGGCGTTGTACGGACTGTACTGCATCGTCTGGGAGACATACAATGTACTAACAATCATACCAACCATGTAATATTGGTTTTTTGTAAATAGGTTTTTTTTTGTAATTTGCTCCAGAAATAAAAAATCGCTAATTTTTGTAATAATATCAAACATATAACATCTTTTTTTGCTCTTTACCTTTTGTTTAATAAATAAGCTTTACAAATAAGTCAAATTTATTTTGCTTCTAACTCTTCCTTTGCCTGATTTTGCATTATCCTTAATTTATGGACATGAGTGTAAAATGACAGTTATTGACATTACTGAAAATTATATTCATTCAGCACAACTGGAAAGCTTGAAAACAAATAAGATATTCGTACTGAATTCTTATTTTTAAATGACAAATTAAGTATTTATATATATACTCGGCAAGCTGTAGCAACACTATTCATTCAAGTGAAAATACAATGGTAACGTCACAGTTTTCATAAAAATTTACTAAATTAAATTTTCACTCTTGGGAAGAGGTGGCTCCAAAGCCGATGCAATTGCACCCCGGGAGGCAGAATTTAGAAGTTGCGAAGCTTTCACGAGCGGTGAAAAACCTAGCGCCGGCCACGCTCTTGCCATCATTTATTATTAACAGAAAAATAATATTTATAATTAGAAACAAAAGAAATGGATAAACATCAGACTTACTCTTGATTTCATTTTAGTATTTTCTTCTTTTAGAGCTTGAAGCTGCCTTTTCCACTCTTCAACATTAGCAGTACTTTCCTGTAGGGCTCCTGTCAGACGAGCGTTATTGCTTTTCAATGTCTGCAATTCCACTTCCCACTTTTTCGCATTCGCGGAGCTGAAAGATCCACGCCAGTGTATAAAATGCTAAAACATGGGATAACAGTGTTTTGAGAAAAATTTTTATAAAGTTATTTTAATGTCTGAGCAAAAGGAAGGGAAATCCATGAGTTACAAACCTCAGATTCTGATTTGACATGATCTACTGCATGAAACATGAAATTTAGATACCCAGACAGAGATACACTTTCACTGAAGAGACAGATACACTTTCACTGGAGAGAAGAGATACACCTTCAGTATACATAATCCTTCAGAAATAACAAAATATATTTGGCAAAAAGGCCGAAGCTAGAGATTTCGGCGTCGGCTGTGAATTCAAAGCAGGCGCCTTTCAATTTTCGCTTTTTTTTTTTGGCACCATAAGAAATTTTAGGTTGGGGGAGGGGAGAGATATTACGCAATAAAATTATACTTGAAACGAATATCTTGCTTCAAATTCGCGAATTTTTTTAACATTATGGTAATTCAGCTATTTTTTTATTTGCTAATCATGCAGGATTTAACTTTTTTTAAAAATTTAATTCTTTTTTTGACTATGATTGCCGTGGTAATTTAAATTAATTTTGATTATTCATCGGATGAGTATCAACGGATAAAATCAAAACGGTCTGAAACATAATCATTGAATGAATTCAGAAAAATTATAAACTCTAAAATAAGGTTAATTAAATAATGTCATAAGATCTGAGTTTTAATTTATCCTTATAGCAATTGTTTATTTAAATAGAATCTATAATTCGATCTTTTTCGACCACCTTCAAAGTGAGATTGCAATCGAAACAATTTCTTAATAAATCTATTATTAGTGTTCGATATATTATGGAGGAAAGAAAAATTGTCAAGCCACATTTCTAGTTGATAAACACGTTCACTCAATGGCATGTGCGCAATATCTAAAAAGGTATAAAACCACTTATTTGTAAACTTATATTCAGATTTGTGGGGATTCGTCAACGATATTTGCATTGAAACTTCCATGTCTTCGCCTATCGTCATATATATCTTCATTATTATTACAATCAAGGATCGATTTACAGGAGGTGGTTTAAAGGATTGCGTACTAAGCTTGCTCTGCCTAAAAAACGTTACTTTTGTTTTGCTTTCGTTTGTTTGATTATCTGCCAAAGGGAAGGGAGGATTTCATGGAGCAGGTTTTACAAGAAACTGGCTCGTATACACGTTGCATATGGGGAAAAGCACGAAAACTTCCATGCAGCGAGCCATTCGCGGGAATTCGAACCCCGGATAGAACTACCAGTGTTCAGCAACTTTACCGCTCGGCTGCTGGTGGGCAATAAGTTTGTTTTCAGCGAAAAGATGAAAAAAAATTACTATTATTTTGAATAATGCTTTATATAAGTAACCGAACGAATTTCTTCTCTAGATTAAAGTATTAAAATACACGTAAATTGTTCATATTAGTATTTCCCTCCTAATTATAATACGGGTTATTCCTCTTTCCTGTTTTTAACTGCCTTCGGATTAACCGTGACTTTAAATTAACCGTAGACGTCGTTCTTGGTATCATCCCTGTAAACAGGGAGTTGACTGTACTTTTTTCCTCATCTTCGAGCACGTTCTTGTAGTTTAAATCTGTTCTGCATTCTAATAAAATAATTTAAAACCTTTCAGGAGATTAAAAAAGAAAGCTAATAATGATTCGTTATCTTGGAGTTATTTGTTCATCCCATTCACTGTAATAAGAATATACAGCAAAGTTATGAAAAGAAGTAGAAATTTAAAATCTTTTTATTTTAATGAAAAAAATCTTGTTTTTCTTGTTATGCTTTTTAATTAAAACAATCCATAATTCATGGTTTCATACAGTGCATCCTAATTTTCTCGTAGACAATATTATAAAGGTCTTTGATCCCATACTGCTTCAGTTTTATTTTTCCATGTTTAATGGCAATTTCAGTATTAAAACGAATGTAGTCTTCAATAGAATTACCCAAAGCTTCAATTGAGAAAGAAATATTTTTATAAAGAAATATTAAATTTGATTAACTTTAATTAATTACTTTTAATTAAAACTATTCCTCATTTTTAGATATTCATGTCTGTATTGAAAAAATGAATATTATTATTAATGCACATTATTAAACTCTGGACTACAAACGCATTAAATTGTAAACACAGCGTTCAAAAACGTAACACTATTGCTAATATAAATTACCGTATATTCCGGGGTATAACGCGCATCTATAATTTCAAACTGCGTTTTTTAACTTTTAGGTATATTCGCCGTATAACGCGCACCTTTTTTTTAGCAAAGAAACCTTAAAGATAGCACGCGAAATACTCTTATCTTTTGAAGTCATTCATTCCAAGGAATTTTCACAGACTTTTGCACACTGATATACGGGAATGACAAGTGATAATGGGAACAATAGGTGCGGGAAGGGAAAATGTTTGAGGGAGGAAGTAATTCTGCAAAGAAGGTGGGTTGAATTCAATGCAGCTGTGCACAAGAATGTTATTCTAGGACTTCCAGAAAATTGGGTTGGTTGCAATTTTTTGGCACAAAACCCATGGGAGTTATGTTGCGTCACACAAAAGGCTGTGCATTTTCAAAACTTTAAATAATAAGGACAAGAACACATGCACCATTCAGTGCATACTCACAAATGTAAATTTAAGACAATGTTGTATATCGGTATAAAATAGCAAGTAATAAAATAAAACACATGAAATTCTTCTATGAAAACCTAGGATATGAAAGACATTAAATACAGATAGAAAACTCTATAGTCAAAGGATAAATTTTGATAATATGAATATAACTAGATTCCAGTTAGATCTTTTAAAACCAGAGTCGGATTCAGGGCATTCAAATAACATGGTAAAACTTTGTAGCTTTTACAAAGTTAAAAATGTTAAAATTTGATTCTTTTCCGATTAGATCTTTTGCTGAAATCTCACAAGTATTAAAATAAAAATTTTGAAAGCAGTTAAAATTTGGACAATCATTTAAAATATGTTTAATGGTTAAAAAAGTGCTGCATTCAGCACGTACTGGTTCAGTTTCACCCATCAATAGGTATCTGTGAGTTAGCCTTGTGTGACCGATTCTCAATCGGGTCAGAAGGACTTGCTCCTTTCGGCTTAGGGCACATTTCCAATGTCCTATTTTAGGTTTTATAATTCGTAATTTATTGTTTAACTGCGCATACCAAAGTTTTCACATTTCATCAGAATTTTCTTCCCAATCAGAGTGTTAATATCTGAATAGGGAACAGGTCGGCTGGATGTCCCACAGGCGCATTTTGCAGCGATCCAGAAAATGGGGACATAAGTTGGGTTACGAATGTATTTCCGACCCCAATGAATTCAAGGAAATAGGAATCAGATGTTTACTCTTTCTGTGGTCTTTTGAAGCCGTGATTTTGAAGTGAACATTGAAGGCCTTAGTAAATCGTATTTGAAGAAACAAACATAGTGCTGTTTCAAATAAAGTTTCCGAAAGAAAATGGAAATCGTGCTGCAGCAAGGATATCTGAAGTTGGTGAAAGCTCCATTCTTGAGGAGATGAAGAAAAATGAAACCATGATCTATAATACGTCAAAGAATAAATGCGCGAAGGAGTAACGAAATGATCTATCCTATAAAAAAGTGTTGCCAGTCTGATCCTAGAAAATCGGCAGAATCGCCAGAAACAGCATTTGGGCAAATGCAGAAATCTAATTTTTGCATGCTTATCATTTCCTTATTTTTAAATCTATTCTTTTTATATCTGGCGTATAACGCTCACCCGTAAATTTCAATCTTATTTTTTGTAATATTTGTGCGCGTTATACGCCGGAATATATGGTATGCCAAAGATACCTACACTATTAGTTACTTATTTTCCAATACCATTTTGAGCACTCAGTTTCAAGCCGATGTGATGACTTTTTTTACGTAAAAAAAAAAGTATACAGTCGCCACAGCAGCTTTAATCAAACAGCTTTTATTACTGTACAAAATCTCAGAATTTTTAACTATCAGTTTCTAACCGCACTTGATTCATCGTAAGGTTACATACATTTCATATAATTACATCTTTTTCTATTTAATTTTTTTTCTGAATTATTTTACACACTTATATTTTCATCAGCGAATAGTCAAACCGGCGGCCTATTCTGAGCAAGCCTGTTTTCCCTCGGCCCTGCTTTGTAGCAACCTTCATGAACTCTTTAGTAACAGAAATCTGAATAATGACACATTGACCCTGCAGAAGAGATAAAACAGAAATCGACTTACTTTCACCAATATATCGGGAAATTCACGTATCCAGCATACTGAATTTAGAAATTAACACTGAAAGTTCAAATGTAAATCAGTTCTACGTCTTATTTTATCAGTACTGCGACTCTTTAAAACAGAATGCCTGAAGTGAAAACTTTTTAAAATGATTTATACTTAGCTATATTACTGGTTTTACTTACCCACATAATACTCCGTCGAGTCTTATAAGACCAGTTTATATACAGAAAATTGTAATACTTCAGGGGACTGACCTGATACTAGATAAGGATAATTCTGTACCTATTAAACATTTATAAAGCTGATGTACATCAAATGAAAAAGTAAAGCATACCAAGTTTTAGAAAATTATTAAACAGCACGTAGACTGTCATGTTTTTTGCATGAAGTTGTTACGAATTTCATATTTATTTGGCTATTTATTTAGAATTGTAATTAGATTTGCTTCATGTTGCCTTAGCAACGCAGACGATTTTTGAAGAGAAAGCAAAAAGCGAACTGCTGTTTGTTTACTTAATGCTGTATTGATTGTAGCGATTTCGCTGTGAGATAGAATTATTTTATCTGTTTTGAACTGAGTTTTTGCTAAACGTTTGAGATATTGTGATATTGTGCGAAGATCTGTGAAGAAATATTTCAGCATTTTAATTTATTTCTTGTGGAAAGAATAAACGTTGTTAACTTTTTAACGACTTGTGCATTCAATATATAACGAACCCGTACGCACGTAACAATTTTTGGTGTCAGGAGTGGGGTTTGAATGCCATTCACGAGAGCAATGGAAGAACAATTGAGACAACTTGTCACTGCTTTTGCTGCATTTCAAGAAAAGATGGAAGGGGCCGTCAACTCCGTTAAAGAGGAGATGAAAGCTGGTCAAGAATCAGTTAAAGAGGAGATGAAAGCTGGTCAAGAATCAGTTAAAGAGGA
>KK113550.1:416622-458660 GCA_000611955.2 Stegodyphus mimosarum | reverse complement strand
GAATTGTAATTAGATTTGCTTCATGTTGCCTTAGCAACGCAGACGATTTTTGAAGAGAAAGCTACGTCAAAAAAAAATAACAATGAAAATAAAAGAGTGCGTGCATTTAATGCTTAATAAATAAATATCTCGTAATTACTGTTGCCATCCAGAAAAATCTAGAAAAATCGTGTTTGTTCTACTGATAATTAAAAAGCTTATAAAAGCCGAGGTGAAACAGCTCATCTCAGTTGTTGTTGTTGTTGCTGTTATACTTGTAGCTGTAAAAAGCGAACTGCTGTTTGTTTACTTAATGCTGTATTGATTGTAGCGATTTCGCTGTGAGATAGAACTATTTTATCTGTTTTGAACTGAGTTTTTGCTAAACGTTTGAGATATTGTGCGAAGATCTGTGAAGAAATATTTCAGCATTTTAATTTATTTCTTGTGGAAAGAATAAACGTTGTTAACTTTTTAACGATTTGTGCATTCAATATATAACGAACCCGTACGCACGTAACAAAGTCTTCCTCAGCAGTGGATCGCTCACATTGAATCTGATGAGCTGGGTGTTCCAAAGCCACAGCTTTTAAATAACAACGCGCAACTTTTCCTTTTAGAAAGAGCTATAAAAATACTACCGTCTTGCACCTTTATCCAAAAGTCCACATGATCCCACAAAAATACTGATCTAGAAACTCTAACAAAGGATATACTGGAGTCAAAAGTACGGCAAGAATTTGCTCACTTTGATGTTACTGGTGTAATTAAAGAAAGACGTGCAGAACAACTGCAAGTAAATCTTGGATAGTTTTCCTTTTACTTGTCACTCTCGATTTATAAATTTAAAAAAGAAAGCTATTTGAAATCGGATTTATTATTCAGAATACTTAAGAATAAGTGCGAAACATTCGGAAAAAATCGCTTCAAGGTGCTTAAGAATCTCCCTAGAAAATCTGTATACCGAATTTCGTCGTTCTGGGGCTTTTCGTGTGTCCTCACAAAGGAAGGTCTTCCAACCTCGAACTCTTAATTTTTCTGAAAACAACATATACGAATCTACTCATCAAGAAATATATAACAACAAAAGAATCAGATGCTAATATTCTACATGTAGAGAGTTAGACTACTATAAAAAATAACGAGATTCGGCGGTACAGCTTACTTGGCAACATCGAAAATTTCCAAAAATTCAGTTTTGAAAATACGGAAAGTGGCGAAGGCTGTAGAGACATTAGGTAATTTCGGAAGCAGGAGTAATAAAAAATGGGCAACGTTTTCGCCGGGAATCGAACCACGAACCTCTCGGTTACATGTCAAGAGTGCTGAGCACTACACCACGAAGGCATGCGAAGAAGGCGGGAGAAATACCTTATATACTCCCCCTTTTAAAGGGTGACTGGTGTTTTGGGGACCCAATCGCCAAATCCCGGTGGTGGAGAATCATCATTCACCACCTTTTTAGTTCGGGCGAAAGTTGTAGAGACATTAGGTTATTTCGGAAGCAGAAGTAATGAAAAATGAGCAACGCCTTCGCCAGGAATCGAACCACGGACGTCTCGGTTACGCGTCGAGCGTGCTGACCACTACACCACGAAGGCATGCGAAGAAGGCTAGAGAAATACCTTATAAGGCGACAGAATTTTGCAACAAAACAGAACGGGAAGACTATCGGCGTCCGAGCGATAAAACCGCTGACCACAGGTAGTTTGAAGTAGGTTCAAATTATGGTGAATGGATTGCCTGAAGGAACATTTTTGGGGATTTTCCCATGGTTAATATGACTAGAAGTTATTTCCCTCGAAAATTTTTGTTCTGTCATCTTTTGGAGCTCATTCTCCCAATAGGGTCCACAAGGGGACGAGCGCTAAACTCGCTGAACACTGGTAGTCCGGTCCGAATCCCGCGAACGGGCTGGATGCATGGACGACTTCCTAATTTCTCTATGTGTAAGGTGTATACGAGCTAGTTTCCCTTAGAAAGTCCTGCACGAAGGCATCCCTCCCCTTAGGCAGATAGCCCTCGAGGCTTTGCCTTAATCACATAAACTAAATCAAACCTCCTCCAAATAATAAAAATGGTGGAAATATTTCATCTCCCTAAATTTATTTTGGAAACACAGCAAGCTACAATTTTTTTGTCTTCTATTACTTCAGAAGTTTACCGCTGTTTTTTCTTACAATACCGTAATGTATGATAAATCTTTAGTTTACTTCTCCCAGATTCATTATTTAACGAAACATCTGTTCATTTACTTTTAGATATATTATCTAATTTCTTTTCTGAATTGACGGGGCGAGGAATTTTGTCTATTAGTTCAATGACCCGCAATTTTCCTTGCAATTAAATTTCAGAAATTAGGTTTTTTTTTATTGAAATATCTGCTTGTGTAAAGACTTTTATTTTCAAATCCCTGGCTGTATAGTCTGAAACAATACTCAAATCAAGCAAGTAAAAATGCTGCTTGCACCTTGCCCTCTCCCGCCAAAAAAATTAGCAGTGTGCATTTGACGAAAAGTAAATATGTATAGCATAACATAAATAAAGCGCAAAGAAGTTGATTATTCAGATTTAATTTGATTACGATTCCAGTAATATTCAAAAAAGCAACTTCAATGTTCGCAAAATAAAAACTTGGTGCGAATATTTTCTTGATCCAAGGCTAGCGGATGGAAAGAATTCTTAAAGCTGGGTAAATATCAACAGAAAATTTTCCTGCCTTCGGTAACTAAAAAAGTTCGGTTTGTTCTTTTAATTTTATAAACATAAATTTAGCCTTAACTCAATAGCTTTCTTTCTGAAGGCATTTAATCCATCGTATTCTGTTCCCCAGGTTAGGTTAGGTTAGGTTAGGTTAGGTTAGGTTAGGTTATATGATTAACCCTTTCGCACCGACTGTCACACATACGTGCCAGCAAGAAACGCACTCATTTCCCGGCCAGCTCGCTGGCGTACCTGAGCTTTTTCTAGTTCACTCCCGGCCGTCACACAATTTTGCCAGTGTTTTGGAACGTTTTAAAAACTATAACTTTTGGCACAAGATGGCATTGCATGCCCAGAGGATTTGAGATGCATGTAGATTTGGCCTTCTACTCGAAATAAGAGAAACATGACTCACTCAGGGAGACTTACTGTTACATAATGTAGAGCTAATCTGTTTACCTCGCCGCGTGATATAAACATCCACGTTTCTGACATCCCCCGAATCCTTTTGTTATTATTTTTTTTTCTCAGCTCTGTAGGGTCGTTCAAGGTTAGTTACGCTTTACGTTGTTTTCGGTTACATTTCGTGTTCTTCCCTTTTTATTTTGGAAAGCCCTGACTCCAGTTTATTATGACGAGAAAGCATTCTTTATCAGACGAAGAATATACCCGCATAGTTAATGACCCAATTAATGATATGGATGAGTGATGATTAATTTTCTAAAGCGATATTTCTAGTGATTCTGATACAGGTATTTATTAGAGATTGAGTTCCTGCCTTCCACTTCCCGTGCAAGATTTCGTTATTTCTTCTTGTAAATAGCCTTTCTTGTACTTTTTAAAATTCATTTTGAAGTTTATTAATGGTTTTTTTTTCAAGTTTATTAATGTGTTTTTTCAACTAAAACTTCGGATTAATTTGAATCGCTCATCCGAAAATTGTTTTTTAAGTAAGCAGTTTTTTTTAACATATTTTCACGCAAATTAAACAAATTATTAAATGCTGATTTTAACGTATACGATTGCTTAAGTAATAACCTAAAATGGTACCAAAATTATGACGATGCGACTTAATCCCTTTTTTAATGATTTTTTCTGAAGTTGGACTTATCTACGCAAAACCCCTCGTCTTGTGGGAGCAGTCCTTTCGACTCTCCTCCATCCCGCAGAAACGTCTTAAACAAAGGCGCGCCGTCTGGAAAGGTTTAAGGCAAAGCAACACGATGGGGGGGGGGCTATCTGCCTATGGAGTAGGATGCCTTCGTGAAGGACCTTTTAAGGGAAGCTGGTTCGTATCTATGTAACACATGGAAGAAACCAACTACGCAGCCAGCCTATTCGTCAGGATTCAATTCCATGTCGAACTACCAGTGTTCTGAGACTACGGCTCGGTCGCTGGTGTGCCTCTTTTTTCCATATCGCTTTAAATTTCACTTAAGAGCAGATTACAATTTTACTGGAAAATTAAGGTAGCGTTTTCGATAAACCGATTGAAGGAGTTGGAAATAAAGCACTGAAAATGTATAAGTCTAACGATGTTTGGCGATACAGCGCTGTTTTAAAGATTTCATGAAATTTTAAACTTTCGTGGAAAGTTCGCCATTAGCGATCAAAAAAACGCCATATTTAAAAATTTATTTTGGATTGAATATTTGCAGCTAATTCTTTAAACATTGTGTATTTCTAAATAAGTGGATTATATACATATTAAAAAAAAAGATTGAGAGTCCAAGGTTGAAAGACATTCCTTGTCAGCGAGCGTTACGCGACTGGCAAGCAAGGAGATTTTTAAGAAAAGATAAATTTTGGAAAATAAGTGGAAAAATATGCCAGAATTCCAAACTTCAATGATCTGAATTATGACGCAGCGTATTTTTGAAGGCGGAGGCAGAAAAGTTAAGATTAATGAGTTCTGAATTTCAGATTTGCAGCATAAAGAATTAAATAAGTAAATCTGAAAATATTTATCAGTTGCCAAGACAGACGTAGGTAGTGAATTTACTTCTAATATTCTAGTTCTTATCGTAAAACAGAGAACAGAATCTTTATAATTTAAAACACACACAGACAAATATACTTTGAAAATAATCCCATAAAATTCCGTACAATAACTAAGAATGGTTTCCACAAATACTCCACAGGCTACATATCACTGATTAAGAATAACATCTGCGAATTTCTACACTTAACACCTCATGACACATTACATGGTTCTAAAGAAATGAGAAAGCCTAAAATTTCACTAAAGGAAACATTTTATTAAAAATGCACAACATACCTTTGAGCAAGTGCTAATTTGAGGCGATCATTTTCATATCTCAGTTGTGCTTCTACAGTAGATTGTGGCAAACTTGCAACAGAAGTTTTGTCTTTGGTTTGATGTTTCGGGCTGTCAGTGGCCTGAAAGAAATAAGAACATTTAAATTAAATATTTTTGTTTCACTCAGTAATTATAAAACAATTATACACAATTTCAGCCCAATGTTTAAGTACTCAGTTTGTCAAAAAAAGGCTTACTCCACTGAAAAATACACAGCTGAACATTGAAATTGCAGCACTAAGAAAGAAGAATCGTAATGTTACGGAAGCAGAGGGCATCGTTGGTAAAGTTCGTCTTTGGCCAAATGATCAAAATTGTAAGCACCTTGTTGCAGTCGGCGACAAGTGAGAGGGGTTTAAATAGTAAAAAGGCCAGACAGAATGTAATACTTTTTTCTGCCATTTGAGATTTCAAAAATCGAATGAAATCTGGTGATTTGATAGTGCGATCGATACTTCGAGTTCGTTGATATGTCACTTATCACAAACGGGAAGGGTGTGCGCTCAGAATCTTTGTACTGCTGGTTTATCACTTCGGCATATCGCAGCGCATTTGGGCGGAAATGTCAGAACTGCTCAATGTTGCATATGTTAATAGCTGCGAGAATAACAAGGAACTTGGGTGACAACAGGCGGTGGCCAAAGGCCGAACTTCTGATCGGACAGTTGTCGAATTAGAGGAATGGAGCATCACATTACTGTAAGCAGATGTGGATGCCACATACTAAACTTAACAGATACGCAGTATCTAAACCAGAGAGGTTCCCAAACTCTTTTGTCCCGTAGATCACTTGCTGATTTCTTATGATTTTTATACCCCCTTCCAACAGGTTATTCCCAAACCAGCCAGGCAGCGTAATAGTTATACTCGAGCGTTCCAAAACAGAGCGAAATCGAAGGCAAAGTTTGACCTAGGCGATTGCTTTTAGAATTTTACTCTTTTTGCTTATCTTTAAAATTTTTATTCATATACCTTTATTAATCATAACGGCATAAAATGCAAGTATAGTAACATCCTTACAAAAAATAAGTACATAAAAAAGAATGCTTTTAATGGGAAGGATGAATCTGATATTTTAGAAGCGAATTTTTAATATTTAGCCTCAAATTATTCAGGCTTAACCTTAAATCTCCTTGGCCAGTGATTTCAATCTCAATTTCTCTCTCTCTTTCTTTTATTTTTGGAAGAAGATTGGCAACCGCGCTGAAATCCCTTTCCACGAGGTATGAAAATGGAAAATCTTCTGCCGATAGTCTATAATGCAAGGTAAGTAAAAGTAAAGTGCCGTTCAGACTGGGTTTATCTGAGTCAAAGGAGACATTTGTCATAGTCGACCCATCTTCAAAACCAGTTTATCTCTACAGGGCAACGAGTTGAAAAATCTGAACTGCAGGTATAGCGAAGCTAGTCAACACATGGAATAGACTCCGTTAGCTCAAATACACCCCAGTCTGAACGGCCCTTAATAGATAGGTGTCTCTGATGCCAGAATTGTTGATACCCTTTTTTAAACCGTACGTTAAATTTTTCATTAGTGCTCAGGATCCATTGTGGCATTTAAATAGTCAAAACATCTTCAAGTACGGTTTTGAAATTTGTGTGAAGGGCATTTAAATGTAGAAAGGCCGAAACGTCGTAATCCTGGCAGCTTGCATGTGACAAACTGGAAAAGTGGGAAAATTTCTGCCGTCCAATGTTTTGCTTCATTAGGTTTATTTTGGCAAAAAAATCTGCTATGATAGCCTAGGTTTTTATTAAATTTAGATTGTCCCCTTGTACTGAGAGTTAACCTCATTAAATTTCGTAAACAAATCTGTTAAATAAGCAATGTCTTTAAGCAATAGGTAGGTCTCTTTGACACCCCTTTTTAAACTGTGCTTTAAGTTCATGCTCATTTTCTTTGAATGAGATTTTTAGCACCCACAAACTCTAAAACAGTCTGGAAAAAAAAATCTGAAAGGTTTCAGATTTTAAATTACGTCTATAGGGGCATTTTTTTTTTAACATTTTGTGTGTTACATTTATTTATTAAATATCACGTTCGTCGCACTTAAACCACAAAATTCAGTTCAAGAGCAATATCGCAAAATAATTTTAAATTGAGCATTTCTTTAGAATTTCCAATACACATTCTAATGCGCTGGAGATAATGTTTTTTCTATACAACGTTGCCATTGCTCGCTTTGAAATACTTGAGTTTGTTAATCAAAAATTCGTTAAAGTTTTACAAAATATGATACAGATAATAAACAATAATATAATACAGATAATAAAACAAATTCAAATTTGGGCTTCCAGATGCAGTAGGATTACGTCATTCAAAATTTGATGGCTCTAGGTACCGTTGTTTTATCACAATGCGAGAAACATACATACATTTATACAGATTCTTCATTATTTAATTTCTTCAAATATAATACAGGGCGATAATATTTAGTGGCAACAATTTGAAAAGTGAAACGGACATTGAGAGTGTTTCAGCGCAAAACGAAAACAATAGTCCTTTCAGGGACAAAGCCCCTTTGGACTAAAAACTCGTCAAATCTAAGCTCTTTTAACAGCCAGTGTACTTCAGAGTGAAGGCGTAATCGATAAAGGTTCTCGTCACTTTCTTCACAAAACTACGCAAATAACCTAAAATTTAAAACATTGCTCCCAATTCTGTTTACTGAGTTTAGGACGAACTGAAGAGAAAGATGAAATCTGCCCTCAGATTTTTAGCAACTAAATGTTGCCGATGGATGACGCAGTGAATTGCAAACATCCTGTGGACATCTCGTTTCAAACGTCTTATAAAATCACAATAGCGCCCAAACATAAAAGGTGCTCCATCCGCTGCTGCTGACATTATATTTGATAAAGAGACCAATTTTTTCATCAAATAATCTCTCAAAACATTGAATATTGATTTGCCTTTAGCGTCTGTTGCCAAAGTTCTCGAGAACAGCAGTTCTTCATGGATTTCTTGGGCCATAACATAACGAACATAGGCCAATAATAGTGCTTCATTACCAGGCAAAGTTGACGCATACAAATGCATGGAGAAATAATTTCTCTGCAGATACACAAGAAGCTTTCAATATCATCACTAATTTCATCAATACACCTTTGAACTTTGTTGTTGTTGAGAGGAGAATTCTTTTGAGTATACCATACGCTGATATATGTTGAAAAGTTTTTAAAACCTCTTCATTGGGTGGCAAATTTAGCTGTCCTCCGACAGTATGCGGCTTTATTGTAAGATGCCTGCAAACCGCCATCGTCTTTTTTTGACGTCGTAGTCTAACCGTGGGTATCTTTTGAAGCTTTCCTTTCAATGTTTCAAAGTATTTCAAATCTTTACTTGTTTTATCAGGGTAACACCTTCTCAGATGATCCTCCAGCTTGGATGGTTTCATAGAGTCACTGCTTAAAACTGTATTGCATAAAAGGCATAGGTAGGTGTTTGCTTGACAATGTGGGAATGAAACCGGACTTCGAATAATCAACGCTACAGCGCCTACATTTCGTTTTAGATTCAGCGATATGTTTAGTAGCAGTTTTCTGTAGACAAAAGTTAATCTGTTTAAATATGATAAGACATAACAATTAAAAACTGATTATCAGTGTAAAACCTTATTTTAATCTTGAGTTAGGTAAATAGGGTATTAGTAAGTTGGGAATTATTTTTACCAGGTTATAGTACTAAATAAAGTTACTCTACAAAATTTACCTTATATAAAAGTGTTAAAAAATTCACCACAAAATGTCTTTATCCGTTCAACAGCAAAATGTAACTACTTGCTGGATCGGAAATTGGGTTATGCTCGTTATAATACAAAATATTGTACAGGTTTTTAAAGAATGATGTTTCATTCGCCACAAAACATAAACAACTGTTAGAGCTACTTTTGTCGTTATTTTGGGGCACACAAGCTTTAAATTTTAGAAATTACGCGGGATTGTAAATAAGATTTGCGTTTTTACGCAGTCGAAGGAATTACAAAAAGAATATTTTATGTTAAAAAAAATTACTTAATTTTTTTTGAAAGTTTTAAGAAGATGACATTGATTCACTTTAACTTGTATGTACTTAACTGCCTATTTACATTTTTGAAAATATTTTCTTATCTTTTTATTTCCTTGTACGAAGTAAAGGAAGTATTGTAATCAAGAAAAAATCCATTTTGACCGTTATCTAATGCAATTTAATGACGTTTTTGCCCAACATCTGTACGTAAGGACAGATAAGGGACTCTTTTTCCCCAAACGAATTATAAAACTGATTTAAAATGAATTCAGAAGAGATTTTTTTTCGTGGCGTCTGCACGTACGTATGTATGTATGTATCTCGCATAACTAAAAAAGAGCAGCATCAGAACGTTGAAATTTTGTATATAGTACAGGTATAACATGCAGTTGTGCACCTCCCTTTTTGGTTGCAATCGGTGGCACCAAAAGTATGTATACCCACTCTATTGCTCGGCTCAGTGAACTCAGTTTATTCCTGTATGTTGGTAAATTGCGCACTTTTTGCTTTAAAAATGATTAAATTATGTTGTTCTTATCTTCCGGTTAAGGTTTTTATGCCTTTAGTTAATCTGCATGCAATAGTTGTAGAATTATCAACAGTTTAAAAGTTGTTTAAATGAGGCTAAGCCTGATTTTTTTTACCATAGCAGGCATATTTGTTTGCATTTGAAACTTTAGTGTCTTTTTTGGCGAGTGGAACCAAAACGAAACATTTAGTTTTGTGCAGCGAAAAACCTGCCTTCTTTGCTGCTGGCCGAATTGCTTGTTTTTGCGTAGAAACTGTAATTTTAATTGCAAAAATTCTTTTTTATTTATTGTTTTAACTGTATTTGGTGTTTTATGTTTTTCTATATCTTTCAATTTTTAATGAAGATATTTTGAGTTTTCATGTATTTTTGCCTTGCGGCAAAGTGCGAACTGAATTATTTAAATGAGAAATATATCTCTAATGAACTCTAATGAAATTCCGAGGAAATAAGTTTAACTGAAATGCAGGAAAAAATACGTATCATTTTAATATTCCGTACAAGGATGTAATGTGGTGTACACATCAGATTTTTTCTTGTCAAAATTCAGAACACAAAATTCAGTATTTATGTCTGATATTCGTACTTATAATTAACGAATTAAAGAAGTCCTGGAAGCGCAACTGGTACAAGTCTGCGTCGTATTTGCAAAGCTCTGGTACATGACTGGACAAGCGTTGTGCGTGCATAAGCACAGTGCGTTGTGTGCAAGTTTTTTACAAGTATTGTGAACTTGTAAAATGTGCAAGTTTTTACAAGTATTGTGAACACAAAGCGAACAGGTACCCACTTACTCAAGTTTCTGAAATATAGTTCATGAATATATAATTAGTTAATTTATATTCCCGCTTTATAAGTAAGTCTTATGCAAGTATATAGGTAAAATCTTTGTTAGATGCATTATGGAGTGCCTAAATTTTGGTGATAACTTGCTTACATGGGATCCAGTCTTACACCTCCTATTTACATCTCATGCACTTCAAATTCTTTCTTTCGTTGACATGGATCTCTTGCAGGTCGGAGATGCATGTCAACGAAAGCTAGACATGTCGGAGATGCTAGACATACGACCAGCGACAGACGTTAGAATGATCTCAACCGCTTTCATAGGCTATCATGGTGTACATATCCAGGCTACAATATATGCTTTAATGGAGAACTACGAGGAAATATTCATACATAACCGGAATTATATGTTTTAGTTCCCTTCAAGACGAATGTATAAGTTACCAGATATCCTTACAAGATTATTCTTTTAAGGTTTCTCAACGCGTATCGGTATTACACCGCTGGACAGGATTTGGTGAAATGGAAATATGTAATAATATATTTTAACTTGAATTTTCAAAAAAAAAAATATATATAGATAGATATCTGATGGAAGAAGTATTATAAGGGTAGGCAGTAAAGGGCCGAAGGCTGTTTTGTAAAACCTATGAGACAGGCAATAAGCCAACTGCCAGGGAAGCTGTAAAAACTGTAAAGATGATGTTGAACATAAAAATATGGAAGGAAGAAAGCATCGTATTACATAATCGAAAAGGAAGCTACAAATTTTGTAAGAAGAAAGTTAAAAAGAAGTTACCTTAATCTAATGATATGGAAATTACTTTCGTATTACATCAATGTATGACTTAACCAAAGCATAAAAATTAATAAGGAAACAAATTCGCATGTATAATCATTCATTATTTAAACAAAAGGACTGAGTTGAAAATATATGTATTTACGGCCTTTAAATAGCTAAAACAAAAGAGAATATGTGAAAATGTTTTTAATATTATACAAACTTACAAGCCAATACCTTTTTTGTATATGGCCGAGGCACCTCAGTCTAGTTTTGGTTTTAACATATTTCTTAATGATGTATAGGGAATCCCATGCGATTTTACAAAAACATCCCCCTTACGTATAATACAAGCATGTTACGTAAGCTGCGATAAACAAGGTGAGTTTCATTTCAGTTCGCAAACTAAAAATTTCAGAGTTCTCGGAGTGAATACTTATCACAATTTTTCTCGCTTTTTATAACCCCCCCCCGAGAAAAAAAAGACTAAATCTACCCCAATTTGTTGCTTCGAGTACCACAATTTCTTTTCTTTTACACTACAGTCCTCAAGAATTCTTATTAATAAGTGTATAATGCAGAAATATGGCTGTCACTCCGCTATTTCAAGGTAAATTTTAGCTACCATAGGGTTAATATAAAATATGTATATAAAATAATAAAGAGCTCTGTGATGCATGTCAAAAAGCATCCAACATTCTGAAACAACACCCGCGTTCAAACCATTGCATATCTAAACATTAATGAGTAAATTTTGAGGATTATAGCAGTACAAAATAATTACACGTAATTACTCATGTTCAGAAATTTTGAATGAAACTCTAAGCAGCAACATCTCCGCACAGCGCTTGGCGACGCTGAGTGTCCTTTTGAATAACGACGCGTGCGTGTAGAGGCAAAATATTGCTCTCAAACGCACGTTATCCGCGCAAGGGTGAAGTGAAGTGACATTTGATTGGTCTACGTAGAGACTCCGGTAAAACCGAGCAAAGCGTTCCAATTACGGAATAACTGAATCAAAATGATCCTTACTTCTGCATCATAAATAGGAGTACAAAATGTGTTAAAATATTCAGTGTTACTTAAAACGAAAACTGACGAAATAATAGATAGGCTTAACATGTTTCATAAAAAAAAATTACATCTGACACAAAAAAACAATGTCAGATCATTTATTAGATTGCATTATATATTTATTTCTGAAACAAATCCAGATTACTTTGTCAGATGGTATTTATATTAATACACATCCAAATTATGCGACTAAACAACTGAATATGGCGAATGAAGACGCTGCGTTTAAAGAATCTAGAGAACAGATAAACTGGCGATATGTTTGTTACATGACGGTTTGATTCCAGTTATAAAGAAGGAATGAAGAATTTCTCAGAAATCGAAAATAATTTGATTTTTGTTAGAGCCAATGGAAATTAGAATTCATCTTACGTAATCTCCTACGGCAAACAATCATTCAGCTTAGTTTTTGGATTTAACATTCTTATTTCTATTCTGATAGACTGCTGAAGTACAATAGGCATAAAACGACCCCACTGCATATCCAAATATACTTGCTCGCACGTCAGACAATTTTTATTTTATAAGATTCGTAATAAAATGGACATAAAATAGACCATTTGATCAGAAAAATCATCAGAAAATCAGAAATCAAAAATCAAAAAAAAAAAAGAGAAGTTTCGAACTACAGAAGATAAGGTTATGGCTTAACAAATATAGGAATTACATTTCTTAAATCTTGGAACTTTAGAAATTGTCTACTGAAAATGCTGTTCCGAATTTATATTTAAATTGGAATCCGTATTTTTTAAATCGATATAAGAAAAGTCTTAAGTAGCAATCTCTCAGTTTAAGGCCCACCGGCGGCCGAGCGGTAAAAGCCCTGAACACTGGTAGTTCGGTCCGGGGTTCGAGTCCTAACGAACGGGCTGGCTGCATTTGCATTTTCGTGGTTTTCCGCATGTGTAACGTGGATACGAGCCAGTTTCCCTTAAAAAGGCCTACGCGGGGCATTCCTCCCTTTCCGTGTTGTGCCTAAGGGCAAAGCACGTTAAAAAAAAAAATCCGAGTTTATAATTGTCTGGGGCAGTAGGATGGACTTTACTTCCATTTGTATGTATTAAGATTACATAATTATCTTTGCAGTGCAAGTATTTTTGGTACAATGAATTGTTTAAGCATTTGTAATTTGAAACCTAGCTTTCGGTAAATGATTCTTTTGGCCAAATGGTCTATTTTATCTTTATCTGTACAAATACTAAAACAACTGTTAATAATTCTATAATATACTGAAACAACTGCTAATTGAAATTAAAATTCAATTGTTAACAATATTTGAATATATGTATTTTATTATATTTTACTGTATGTACATATTTTATTGGTTGTATTTTATTATTTATCTATTTTACTGCACGCAAGTACAATATGCAGGAGCAATAATACCATCATTCGTACTTGCCCTTTTTCTTACTAATCTGGACACATCATGTGATTTGTGTTGCATTATTAACATGTAGACTTACTAACATTAAATTGCAGAAATACATACAAATACCCTAAAAGCAGGTCCTGCTTCTATTTTAATACGGCAATAATATGGCATGTAACATTGTGCAATCGGATTTTTCATAATATTAAAGACACGCTTTGTAGCAAAATATGCTATGCTACTGAGAGTATTACATATTTCTGCAAGCTTTTTCGACTGAGAGTACTATGGCGGAATTTTACATCTATCGCCTATTACCTTTATAGCCAGAATAATCACACATTGTCAGTCTTAAGGCAAATTTTTAGCACTTAACTCGGGATAGCATTTTGTAATGAAATGTTTTGCATTTTAGGGACTACATGCAATCTTTTCAATGTATTTAAGACACTTACTTTGTAATTCTGATGCACATGACACTCACTGTAACTCTTTAATTTTACTTATGATTCAGTAAATGCCGTCTAAACTGGCGATCGGACTCCTGAACTGCGGCTGCCAGATAGCCAATAACTACTGCTAAATTCGCCATCAAATTACTTTATACACCTCGAGCGGAATCCAAATCAGTGGTTTATAATCCCTTCGCACTATACTGGCATTATAATAGCTGAAGAAAAGCCCGCACCCTATGCATAGGTATCGCCGGATCTTAACTGCTGAGCTTTCGCCCCTGATGGAATTCCGAGGGAGAACTATCCGAGGTACCGTTTGAGATTTTACCACCCATTCCCCCCCCAACCTCTCAAGATTTCGGCTCACCGTGTATTTTGAATGGATTCTTGCTGCACAGATATTATGAGCTTACATCCATTTGCTGGGATTCGAACCGGAGCCCTTCGGTACGGCACTAACCTCTACCTCGTCTGGGCGGCATCATGATATGGTAGTTAGAAGTATTAAATACTGAACTAAAATTCGAACACATACTACCTGCTAGGATGGTACTTTGATTCCATTTGATTTCAAACATAGCGGAAGTCACTGAAAAAAAAACAGGAAAAACTTTGGAAAAACAGCTATGATATTTACTATTCCTGAATTTTAGTTTTATTGTTTTATAACTAGAATGACGAAGGATCTGCGGCGTATCAGACAAAGATAAGAAATTCATGTGTGTGGTTCCCCCACACATGAACATTCTCCAGTCTTCGAGCTGTTACGAGGTGTGCCAGGATGTGCTCTGGCAATGCAGGAGCAATTAACTTGTTCAATAATGCATCCACGTGACATTACTAGAGTCATAATACCAGTGTTAAGAGATTTTAGTGATCTGAACTGTACCTCATCAAAGTTTTCCGATTTCAGGGTTCTGACGGATCAATGATCCTGTAGCTCTTCTGATACCGTTTTCAACTATAACGAATCACAGGACGTATATGCAAACTGAAAAATAGAAAGGGCGTGATTATTTAAGTCTGCAAATTGTTCCACATACAGTAAGTACACAAAGCGTTCCAAGACGCTTGAACTCTTGAAGAAAGACTTTTGCCGCTAGCAGGATCCTCAAATAATGAGGACAATACCTTACCTGTCCTTAACACTGAATTACATTTTTCACAGTGTTTTATATAAGATTCAAAACGTGAATTAGACTATTTTGTGACACATACAGCAGACGGCTTATTTTCATTGACCATTTGAACATAACTTCTAACTGCTTTTTTAATGTTCAAAAACCTCAGAAATCGCATGCCACTAAATCAAGACTATAGAGAAGGTATTGCAATGTTGGTAAATTGATTTCAGACAGATCTGCAATTTCACAGCAGCAACATGCATGACGGGATTCACAGCAGTAACATGCATGACGGGATTCACAGCAGTAACATGCATGACGGGCACAAAATCATTATTTATTTATTTATTTATTTTGTGAAATACGGTTGTTTCTTCCTCACGGCTATATGCAAATTATTTTCAAGATGTTAAAATAATGGTCACTTTTCCTTGTTTTCCAGTGGGTAAGCAATTTTGCCAATAATACAACAGTGCATAACTTGTCAGAATGTGCTTCGTCGATTACTTGCATGTTACCGCTTTGAAGTACCTGTTTTACTGAAATACTTAGGCATGGCTTTAATCACCAAATATATACTGTACCATTCAAAAGTTTCATTTTATTTTACCTGTTTCACACAAAATTTCGCCATGTCTCTGCCGCAGAGTCAAGAGATGTCTTTCTCACCCGAGACGACAAAACGTTTCTAGGTGCTTACACTTGCTGATGGGATTACCAGAAAAGACTGACAACAACGTAAACTTGCATGTCGAATACAAAAAGGCAGATACAGAACTCGTAAATCAGCATTTTCTACACTTTTCAGCATCGCGACCCACATATATGTAACTGCAAATTATCATGACGAACATGCATTCTGCATGAACATGCTATGGGAAGTGGAGCTTTTAAGAAAATTCTTAAAAGAAAGCAATGCAAAAAGAAAAATACGTTTTTTATTTTTGCATTGCATTTAAGTATATATGCATATATTTTGCATTTAAGTATATATGCATACAAACAGTAGTAACACTTAATTATAAATTGATTAATGATTACAACTAATTAATGTAATTATGTAACGGAACAAGATATTTTGAGTGTATTTCGCGATCCACCGAAATTCGCTACTCGGCCCGACAAACATGTTTAGGAAACGACCTAGAAAATTAGCCATATTTCATAACATTAGCGCCATGAATGCTGAATCGTCTGAAGATGCGTTTAAATCAAAATTATAACAAAAGTGAGCTCGGTGTCGAAGGAAGGCAGCCGCTAGACGTACGCGGAGCAGGCGGCCTGTGGCTCAAATAATTACAAATATTGTTAATTTACAATTTCCACAAGACTCACGACATGAAATATTGATTAATCTCGGAATCTATTTACTTATGGAAACACACTGACTTATTGACAGTTAATATATAAATCCTATCCCTCAAGCCCCAAAATTTCTTCTTTAATTCTAATGCCTAGAAGTAAAAACATCTTTTACATTGCCATTCGACAACCTGACTTCGTAAATCATAAACAATTTCGAAGTAATTAAATATCACTAGTTATCACAAACTAAATAAATAGACTAAAATAGCATTAAAAATGTGTGCATTTTAAAAATGTCATCTTGTGATAGTAGACATTTTAACAGAAGAGACAATCGTTTAATAATTTTCGCATATCTAAACTTATTTTGAAATAATTCTGTATTATGCATCACATAAAGAAGAGTGTTATAAGAAATTTATTTTTTTTTATGCACTACAAAACCGGCAGCTGCGGTTTAATCACTATTTGGCTATTACTCCAAAAAGATAAAATATAGTTTTAACAGAACACAGAACTCTGATATCATTTGAACACGGAAATCTGTGGAAAAAAGAAACAGATATGTGTTTTCATTTATTTAACAAATACATTTCAACACACTTGACAGTGCGGCCGCGTATTATTGGAAGCTAATATAAATTATTCAGTCCGCAAATGAAATTTACATACCACGAAGCGAAACAATACAAAATATGAAAATATTCAAAACATATAAACAATCCGTCAAATTTATAAAGTTAGAGATTTTTCATTATTTTTAATATGAAGTTCCGGTATCAGAAATGATTTTATGTATGACAGTTAAAGGGCTAAATTATTTTTATGAGGTGTAATATTTCAATGAACAAAGCATCTAGGCATGTCAAAATATTTGCAAAAAACAGCATGAAAATTTGTTGAAAAAAAAAAAAAAACTTCAGAATGGCATTAATCTAAAAATGCATTTATAGAACTGATTTTATTCGAGCTTTAAACAACAAGCGGCACAACATTCAGAATAACAACAAACAAGATGCGCTGCTATATATTTTTATCGGTTTACGAAAGAAGTATAATTATTGAAAACAAATCCACGCACTCTGAAGGTTACTCTTTAACATCATATGTAGAGGCTAATTACAGCCTTTTAACAGATGATGCGGTCATAATACGAGTGAGCTGTCGTAATTTATCAGTGGTTCAAGATTACAATAGGCCGCACATGGAACATCAAACACTACAAAGGCATTTATTACAACCAAGATCGATTGCAGCTAAGGAAATGAAGCGCAAAATATACTCACCCGTTCAGTTATAATAAATTTCTCCATGGCGAAAACTTGAGTGCGACGTGTGTTAACTGTTACTCGGGAAGCATTACTCAGCTGCTGGCCATCGCAGCGGAAACGTTTTCAGAGAACAGGACATGACGTCACAGAAACACTTGATTGTTGATTGTGTGAGATGTTTCCACTACACTGAGCAAAAGGAGGAACGCGAACAAATAATCATCCAGCGTTACTCCAAGAATTTATTATAATTCAAGAATACGGTAGTAATAATCAATATTAAGAGAGTTGGGGTAAAAGTTGTTTTTAAAAAGTATGAGCTTTAAGATGGTGGTTTTAAAGACTTTAATAGTCACTTCAGCACTTTCGTTGTTGCCATCATTTCGGTCACATTCACAAGAAGGAATGTCCGCCGGTAAAAGTCCTATTGCAGTAAGAGTATAGGTGCATCTTTATAGTTAGAATCTACTCGAATATACGATTCGTTAGAAATGTTTATCTAGAAAGCTCTTGTTAAACAATTTTAAATCAAAGCAGTTGGAGTTATTTGAGTATTCTTTAAGTGCATCATCAAAATTATAACAAAATTTGCTGCACTGTATAAAAAGACAAAGCTTTCGAAATAGTGTTGACGGTTCAGAAATACAATTTTCGAACATATAGTTAAGTGCTAAATCGAGCCCTGTATTTGTCATCTGTAATTAAGGGCAGATATTACCATCTGTACTTCAACAAAATGCATAATTTTACGTAACTATATTGAGCTAGCTTCCGAAATAACTTGCAGAGGAAGAAGAAAGAAAATTTAATGCAAAAATATGTTTACAAATATCAGCATTATATATTGTAATTATGACCTTCAGATAATTATGGACATATAAAACATTAGATAGAAGAAAAGTTAAAACATTAAAAGGTTCACACGGAATCATATTCATAAACGAAAATGAAAAGCAAATTCTCTCATGCTGACAGAAAATAATGCCTTCAGAATGAAAATGTAACGAAATTTCAGAATAAATTCGCACATAAATGTGGAAATCATTGTGTCGTATTTTTTAGGGGGTCTTTCATAAAAAATATAACAGGATGAGAATACTTTTAATATAATTTGGCATTTGCATGAAAAAATCAACTGATACGCATCTTCAAACATAAAAGTTGCCACAAAACGCAAGCAAATTTGAATTTCTTTCCCAACACTAATTTACCTCATAGATCAGAAAGAATCTGACAGGGGAACACAAACTATGCATATTATTGATAAAACAGAGAGGATTTAAACACAGTTTCAGCACATACTTTAGGAAGTTATTAAGCACTCTCCAAAAATAGATATATAATACTATCATAAATTAGTAACGTGAAATAATACTGCAATTTAATGTTAGACTCAATCGATATCATCCAGCACCTTACATATGGCTTAGTTTAACACAAATTCAAATACCTTTGTTGATCCTAAAATTTTCCAGCTACTCGTATCAGATAAAATACAGTCATGAAGATTTTGTGACATGGAAATTAAATTTGTGACAGAAACCAAGCTGAACAGACGATGAAGCACTACATAAGAGAAAAATAAACCACAAAAAATATTTTCATAAAAAATATCCCAGTTCAGAAACGAATAAAAAGCTTATTTCTATTTTAGAGGCGAAGTCTAACATTAAATGCAGCAGAAAACTGCTTCTAATGTTACTATTATAATTAAATATTAATTAAACAAATCACCGGAACCAATACATTTAAAATCTATGCTTGACATCTCTGGGAAGATGTATTTTGTTACTCTGACAGACCGCAAATGATATCTATGCTACTGGCATAAAAAAATTTGTTTCACAATACAAACAAAAAGAAACCCTAGAAAAGCAACCGAAGCACAATAAGTTCTACGCAACTTTGAAGGTGACGTTTTAATAGGATCTTTCTCAACTTCGGAGCAGTCAAAAAACTATTTTTGCAATTCTTGCAAACCACACGGAAACGAAGTCCGAAGCAGTTTTTAAAAAATACATATATCGCGGAAATTAATCAGAAATTGCTGATTTCCGAACTTTTGCCACTGACCCCCCCTTCCAAATCTTTAATGACGATTATTCATATTTCACTATGGAATACAAGATGTTTTAAATGGAATTTTAAAATTAAACAAGCTTATCCAGTCAGTATTCAAGCTACCTTTTAAAAATAAGAGAAAATTATACTATTTATTAATTTACAATAAAAGCGATCGATATGTTGAAGCTGAAACATTAAAATAAATTTAAGGTATAAAACGGAAGTTTAAATAATTATACTTTGGAATTCTCGTGGAAACTTAGCGACTGCATTAAGATTTCTCACATTAGAAACTGAATAGCTGTCAACCTATTTCAACTAACACTACCCAGACTGGCAGAAAAATGTTCTCAATACCCTTTATATCACCGCCCTACTTGCATGGTATTAGAGGAATAGCCTTAAGTCTAGGTTCGAATCTCAGAGAAGCTATGGCTGTTTTTTAAAAGTATAGTGTCTTTGAGGTATGGGGTCACTTAAAATACCGTCTCGCCAAAAAGAATTTTGTATCCGCCCAACTGGGATAGCGGTTAGCGACTCTAACTGCCGTAACGAAGGGACTGGGCTCGAATCCCGCAGGAGGCATGAATGTTTGTAAATGTATAGTATCTGTGCAGCATGGGGGCACTCAAAACAGAAGTCCTCTTGAGAGGTTGTTGGTAACGGAAAAAGGGCTGGGAGATCCTTGGAACCATCTCCCCTGCGTGTTCTCCTTCAAAATTGGGGGGCGGAACTGAGCAAAGTGGTACTGTCGATCGTACTAAGTCGTACTTCGTGGTGTTTGATGCCCTGGGTTCGCTCATCCCAACGACAATTGCTATCTTGCCTCCTTGCCACGATGAATTTCGTGGGCTTGTTCTGATGTCAGACAGAAGAGATTAATCACAACAACAATACACCAGAATTTCTATCATCAGACCGAAAAACGAGGTAGGAGACTCTCGGATCCGTCCCCTCCCCGGGTTGTTTTCTATCAAAATTAGAACAGAGCTTCCGCTTTCTCACGGGTGTAACTCGGTAATCTTCCCCGGGCAACGTTGTCGATGATCAGACAGCTAAATTGACTGATGGGTTTGCCCATTCTCGACGAATACATGTTGCATAAGCACAATATTCCAGTTCTTATAAAGGCTGCTTAAGCTATAAGTTATTAACGTTTACCTAGATTCGGAAGAAAATACCGAATGAAACTGTATTTTTTCTTACACTGCAAGGTTTGTCTCTCTCCTTACTCCGTGACTTCGTCATGTAATTCGAAAGTATGTCCAGCTAGTATCGGCATATCGGGTCCCGGTGACGGCACTGCAGAATTCTTCGGTTTCAGGCCTGCGAAAATTTCTAATGGTCTCTAAAGTGTCCTCTGATCTAAATGGTATTGGACGATAATTCGCTACGACCAGAACTTGGCGACTGGGTCCTCTCCTTCCCAGTCGTCTTTACGTGGGGAAGAATGTAAAGTTTATCTCTCTCCTTACTGAATGCCTTCCTAGTGTAACTGGAAAGCACATCCGCCTAGTATCCGGAGGTTGGGAATTCAAATCCCGGCGAGGGCATTGTGGATTTCTTTGGTTTCCGAGCTTCGCAAAATTCTAAGTCTCTATAACGCGAAGAACAAAGCAACAATTCCTGTTAATTAATGCAACAATACCTGACATCCTGTTAGTCCCACACTAAAATGTTCACGGATCATTTCCCTCGTTTCTCAGAAAGATAATTTTAAGTTAGAGATTAATAATGGCATTAATCACCATTTTAATCAAATATCTCTTTTTAATACAAATCTAAAAAATAACTCTCAGGTTAAATTCTGAATTTTCACTGATTCCAGGGCTCCTCATAGCTAAATGTTGTCTTTGTCAGAATAACAAAACCGTGATAAATCTCATGCTCACGGACTTGTTTTGACACACGCAAAGCTGCTGGGCAGCCAACAGCAACACCAATAAAAAATTTTTTTTGTCTTAACTTCCTGTAAAAACCCATCAAGCGAAGAAATATAAAGCATAGATCCAGCACTGTAATTTTAGCGCATACAATTTCCCAAGAAAACTGTAGAGATACCCCTCCCCCGGAAAAAAAACTTTTTTTTAACTTCGAGATTAACGGGTCTTCACTCTCAAGAGTTGTCTGCTAAAGGCGGGCTGAAGAGAAGACTTTTCAAATAGGGGTCTAAAGCAAGTTACATCGAATGCCTCGTTCAGCAAAATTGGTTAAATTTGATCGTACGGGAGATGGCAGAAAACTTGGATCATGAAGAAGGCATGCTGACAAACTAATTCATGAGATGATTGATACAAAAATGAACTGACTGCAATCATGTATAAAAATCAGAAATGTGAATGCAGGACAACCAGCCTTCTAACAGTTCTTTTCACATTTAATCTAACAGCAAAAGATAAATAAAAGCCAAGAAGCAAGGACATTTAAGAGAAAGTCAAGGAAAATAATATAAACCTTGTTCTAGAAAACTCCATGCCCGGCCTTCATTTTCGCAATCATCAGCTGCACCATATACTTCCAATTACAAAAATGTTTTAAATGACGCAACGATTCATGTTTTTATAATTACAAAGTTAAAAAAAATTTAATTTTGCATAAAATACGAAATCTAACTTTTTACATTTTTCTCCGGTTTCTATTTTTATATTTAAGAAAATTTTAGCCTCATTATAAAAACTAAAATTTAAAAATTTCAACTTCCGTAAGACAAAAATTGACTGAAATTTAATTTCAAAATTTGCGATTTTTGACCTCACTTTGTTTTCATTGACAGGCCGGTTAATAAATAAAGTATATCGAAGTTGAATTTACCCTTAAATGCCATTAAATGATATTTTAGTGTGATTTACAAGTGTCTTTAATTTGTAATTTTGTTACATTTTGGTATGCTTAAAGAATTTTCGCACTAGTAATTCATCAGTTTTCAAAGTCTAAAAATAGATTTTTAATATTTTCATACAGTTTTATTACGGCATCGTCCACAATGGTAGTTTCATTACTTTCTAATCATAATTTAATAATCACGCAAATGTTATGAGTTGGCTACGCGCTGGCTAGTGTTTTCTAGAACATGAATTCGATACGACTCTGTAAACAAGAACTTTTTTTTTTGGGGGGGGGACTATTTTGATCAATATTTGACAGAAATGTTAGTGTTGACATCAGAAACCTTTCTGTAATGATATTTTATTTTTAGTTATGTAGAAATGCAAACATTTCGTTCTTTAATTTATGCACGGCCCCTGAATATGATTCCTAGTTGTTTACATCAAATATGTCCGCGAATTTTTGTAGTATAGGAGTCAAACTTCCTGTGCTTCATTTTTTATACTGAATACAAAATTTTCCTGTTAATAAATATAAGTATAGGGGCAGGAGAAATGTGTAAAAAGTTAATTTCGTATTTTATAAAAAAATAATTTTATGGAATTTATAAATACGAAAGCACGAACCTTTGCGTCATTTAAAAATTTTTTGCAATTGGAAGTTTACGGCTACACGGTTGCGAAAACGAATTCCAGGTAAGGACTTTTTGTGGAAGCAGTGTATACAGGGTGTCCCACTCGAAAGGGGCCCAGGGAAAAGTGATAAAAATCTTATAACAACAGGAAATGAAACCAAATTTTAATATGACATGCCGTTATGTCTTAGAAATGAAAGTACATTACAAGAGGTGCCGAAAATACCCCCCCCCCCAGCTGTATACACAGTTCAATACGGCGCTGCATTTTCGTGTATGTTGCTGTCAAAATACACGTGGTACAGTGATGAAGCGTAGTTCCACTTGTCAGGATACTTAAACTAACAAAACGCATGTTTATGGAGTAGTGACAACCAGCATGCAGTCGTCAAGGAGACCTTGACGACTGCATGCAATTCACAAAAGATCGGCGCGTTCTGCGCATTATCACAGCGGCGAACACATCCGGCCAATTTTTTTTGACTCTACTGTCACAAGTGAGGCGTACCAGGCACTGTTCATGAATCTGAGAACCAGTTGGACAATGAGAAGCTGATACTTGGCTGGTACCATTAAGATGGAGCAACATGCTAACGTCTATAGCGAGTATGACTGCTGTGGCATCATTTTTCCAGACTTGACTTTTTTTTTTATGGGGTCGCCTTTAAAGGTAATGTGTAGAAGCAGAAGCCACGCACAATCGACGAGTTACATTAGAACACCCGCCGTAAAATCCAGGTAGAGATGCCCATACTTTGGCACCAACGTTCCCGAATATGCAATGCCGTGTTGAACTCTGTACAGTTGGAGGGGGGTGATCACCTCCAGCACCTCTTATAATGCCCTTTCATTTTCCCTTGTTATAAGATTTTTATCACACTTTTCACGGAGCCCCTTTCGAGTGGAACACCCTGTATAGAGCTACAAAATACATATTGTGTAAATTAATGATGTTACCACTTTTCTGCTTTTCACTGAAAGATAAACGAATAGGCGTAATAGGTTCAAGAAATGCACGCTAAATTAAACTTCTAATTTTGCGTTTCTTGGGTGTGAAAGTCCACCCCTCTCACAAGTCTCGATTGTTTCCACTGATATTCATGTATTTATTATTTCACTGTTATTCATGTATTTATTATTTCACTGTTATTCATGTATTTATTATTTCACTGTTATTCATGTATTTATTATTTTACTGTTAAACTTCCATTTAGTATTACTTCAAAATGAAAGCTTGCACAGATAAACATTATACAGTTCAGCTCGAAAGATCGGAACTCTTTTTACTCTTTTTTACCTTACAAAATTAAGCTCGTTGCTAACTTATTTAGCTTTTTAAATTTTTTTAAATTTTAATTATATAAAAGATCACGCAGTACGTAGTTCTTTAAGAAGGAACAGCTTATGCTGTCAACTTTACCATTTTAGGGAATAAAAAATAATGAATTAGTTTAATTTTAATACAGCAGAACTCGCAATATTGAACAAACTGGGATCATTTGAATATATATATATATATATATATATGTATATATATATATACCGGGTGGCCATAATTAAACTGACAGTTCTCACAGTGTTCTGTAGCGCGATCTATTTGCGAGAATGACGCCACATTTTGTAGGAAGATTAAACAAGACGGGGGACGAAGGATTCCTCGAAAAAACAAATTAGTTCCAAAAGTCACCGCTAGGGGACTATTTGCCTCTGTGTAATAGAGAATAGAGTGTTAACAAATGCAAATTAACACGGAATAAAATTACCTTTTATTATCCACATCTTCTGATTTAGTTCAAGTGCAATATGGCAACACTTTTAAAAAAGCGTAAAATCTACGTAAACACCGATAAAGTCTCGTGATCTGCAATATCACGTACGCTGAGCAGCAGAAGAAGTTCTTTATTCAAATTTCACGTTACATCCATTGGCACAGTTGCTGCTTGGGTTTTAAAAAGCAATGTGTTACGTTTCGAATCAATCGGATTGAAAGTTTATGTGCCATGTCTCCTTCTTCAGTCGAGCGTGCGTTACTGGTCAAATACTTTTACCTCAACCAGTGCAACGCGTCAGCCGCTCTTCGTGCTTCTAGAACGCACAAAAAAATGCGTAAATGTAACGGCCCTGTGTCAGTTAATGGGCTAAAAGCAATGGTTGCGACGTTTGAGAAAACAGGTTTTCTGAAGGTTCAGTCCGGCAGAGGACGAAAACCTGTACCATAAGATACAATCGAAGCAGTTGTCACGGCGATTGTCGACAGAGGACCAGACAATATTGCTGCCACCTCTAGCGCTCGTGGAGTAGCTCGGAATATGGATATGCCTTACAGTACGGTATGGAAAACCTTACGAAAGATTATCAATTTCTATCCGTACAAGATCAGCCGTGTACAGGAGTTACTGTATCCCGACCATGATAAGCGATTGACTTTTGCTCTCACCTTTCTTGCCAGAATGGAGGTGGATGCTGCTTGGCCGTGGAAAATCTTAGGGGGAGACGAGGCCCACTTTTACCTGAATGGAACTGTGAATACCCAGAACTGCCGAATTTGGGATGACAAATCACCACATGCAGTCACAGCAATTCCCTTACATTCGTATTGATTTGCATTTATTAACACTCTATTTTCTATTACACAGCGCCAAATATTCCCCTAGCGGTGACTTTTGGAACTAATTTGTTTTTTCGCGGAATCCTTCGTCTCCCGTCTTGTTTAATCTTCCTACAAAATGTGGTGTCATTCTCGCAAATAGATCGCGCTACAGAACACTGTGAGCTCTGTCAGTTTAATTATGGCCACCCTGTATATATATATATATATATTAAAAAAAATATCAATGAGAGACCTTTATTTGGGTGGAGGGTTGCTTTAAAAAAATAAATAGAGTGCATTTATTAACACTCTATTTTCTATTACACAGCGCCAAATATTCCCCTAGCGGTGACTTTTGGAACTAATTTGTTTTTTCGCGGAATCCTTCGTCTCCCGTCTTGTTTAATCTTCCTACAAAATGTGGTGTCATTCTCGCAAATAGATCGCGCTACAGAACACTGTGAGCTCTGTCAGTTTAATTATGGCCACCCTGTATATATATATATATATATTAAAAAAAATATCAATGAGAGACCTTTATTTGGGTGGAGGGTTGCTTTAAAAAAATAAAAATTATGAGGTCAGAAAAAAGCATTACGTCTTACACAATAAAATTTATTTCTTATTCTTAAAACACTGAAATGATCTACAGTATGGAAGAGACTAGAAGAAGAAGCCAAGTTGCGCCACATTATTAGACAAAATTCACAGCATGGAATACGAAATGACATAACGTCATTATGTTTGTTTAGACAATTATTAAGGAAGTATTTGTTAGGACCATGTAATTATTCACAACATAAACAACTGGCTTGCGAATAGTACACAGATGTTTTTCAGATACATTTTATGGGCTACATAATGGTCAAAAATTGTATTCATATGTATTTTACAGACTTTTTTTATTATTATTTAAATTAACGAAAAAGTAAAAAACGCATAAATAAATGAACACTTACTTTTTATTTCCGTTGGTCTAGAAGTAAGAACAATAGCTTCAGATAATGTGGTTCTGCACATCTGAATCTCGGATACTTGGAAATTTACCAGACAGTAAAAATAAAATGATGATTATAGGCTCAGTGTTAGAACCAATGTAAATACAAATAGGTCGAGTGTTTAAGCTATCAAAAGTTAATTTTATAGCAAATTTTGTTGGAAGAAAAAAAGCTGTGTTTGATTTTTTTTTCTTTAACAGAAAAAATAAAAAATACTATTTTTTTCACTGAAGAAACTTTGTTAAAATGATATATGACAAATAAAAAAGTAAAATTCTATTTGCAATATTTTATACAGTAAATAAGCTCTTGGCTTATAAAAATGACACTAGTTATCCGGACATTTTGATCATGTTGTTGTTGTCGTGTCCATTACTTCATGGAAGAAAGATTGCCAGAGCCTACTCTGAAGAGAGGTTGGACTTCTATTTTCCAACTCCCAATTTTGAGGGAGAGCACCCTGGGGGGGGGGAATCCAGGGGCCTCTCACCCCTCTCCTTTCCCACCAATCCACACGAGAGGACTTTAGCCATGCCGCACCGACACTATACATTTACAAACATCCATGTCTTCTCCGGGATTCGAACCTGGGCCCTTCGGTACCGTAGTAGGCTCCCCTAACCACTATACCATCTGGGCGACACATTTTGACCATCCAGAGAGAAAGTGTGGTCTCAGTTAGTTCGGTTATATAAAGCTATAAGATACCTTATTTGAAATGGTTCGGAATAAACATTATTATGAAAGTTGGGGGGAGGGGAACAAAAACACTGTAAGTAAAATTTACTAAAATTGCGAGATGCTACATTTCGAAGTATTATAAATATTTATCGAGTAATACAACTCTTATAACGCACATAAAAAATTTCGAATTACTGTACTGGTGAGTTAAGTTGTGAAACCTATAAATAACGAGAGGGTTTTTTCAATTATTCTGGCATAATCAGCTGGGATTACATGACAAGTATAAAATTTATTTAAATTTTCACATCATAATACAAAATTTTATGAAATATTTTAATATTTGATCAAATAATATCTGCAACTTTTGAAATAATTCTTATAAGCATTTTTTCATAGTTTATGTCTTATTCTTCAATAATTCAATTTCATAATTTATTCTTATTCCTATTCAGCTATAAAATATAGCAAATTAAGAACACTGCAACCTTGAAAATATTACAATGGAATAATAAAGTCATATGTATAGCTATTCTACAGGAAGTTTTCTAGTAAGGTAAGGTATCCCTTTCCTCTTACCACTTGCCTTCCTGCTGTAATTGAAAGCACATCCGGCTAGCATCGGGAGGCCCGCAGTTAGAATTCCGCCAAGGACATTACTCATTTTTCATGTTTTCTGCTCCGAACTATCTAATGTTTCGACATTATGATGAAAATTAGTACATATTTTTACAGTTTAGAAAAAACGTTATTTTGATATAAGACTGATGTTATGAAGAAAAGGAATTTCTGGAGTTCCTCATGTAAACAAAGATAGCATTTAAAGAAAGTAATAGTGCAGAAGAAGATAAAGTAAGAAAGCTACTACTGATGAAAAGAATATTAATACTTGAAAACTCTTGGAATCTTAACAATATTACCACATGATTTAAATAAGTAACTCGGTCAACATTTAAAGATTAAAAATCCTTTTCTAGGATATACAACAGGAAAAGAGTCACTTTGACAGCAAAGTGCGTAGCACTCAATATCAGAGAATAACAAAAATAATAAATAACTTTTTCTCTAGTTATAATAAAAGTCCACTCAATATTTAAAGAATCTATAGGCATACGGAAAAATAATGTCCGAAAAATTATGGGCAGTGACGAAAGAAATACACTTTTCACACTTAAGAGTCTTATATTTAATCAGATAAGTATATTCCTGGAAGCAGCTAAAATTTAATAAGCCACACCAGATGAAATAGAGGTTAGCAAAGCTGAATACCACATCAACTCGTGTTTTGAGAAGCCATGGACGTCTAAAAGTGGGTAGTGTCTTTGCGGGATCAGGACAAATAAAACCTATTGAGCCGAAAGTCCTCAAGAGGTTGATGGTAAAGCAAGAGTGGGTATAAGACTCACGGTTTCTACCACTCGCGGTGTTCTCAGTTAAAACTGGTATAAAACTGGCATAAAATCTTTCTGTCATCACAGGCGTGCAATGTCTCAGTCAAGAGAGATGAATTTCGACCTCATTCATGATTATTAATAAGAGGTTAGGTAACACACACCCGTATATGAGGATAAAACATAACAATAAATCTAAGAACTACAAGATTCTAAGTATAATGATATTAGAAACTTTCAGTGTTACACGAAAGGTAATAAATTAAGAATCACAATCTTGACTGTAAAATAATCCGCAAGAAAATGCGTACTGGTCGATAACAAAGCAATTCTGATTTACTTTTGACAACCCCATGATTGGTCACAGAAACTCACAGGTTTATTCTAAACTAAACAAACGCAGGCCAATACAATAAATTTCTATGATTTAGTCACTCGACGTCTTCTACTTAAGTTTGAACAATGTGTCTTAGGCCTTTCTTTCCTTCTAATGTTTCCAAAATAAAGAAAACAGCAACGAAAGAACAAAAGCCCACCTTTGACAAAATGAATGACACCAATGAAGGCCAATGAGGTCCCACATGCAGTTCACGGCGACTGAACGGTTAAGGGCCATTCACACTGAGATTTATGTGAGCTAACGGAGTCAGTTCTATGTGTCGACTAGCTTCGCTATACGTGCAGTTCAGATTTTTTAACTTGCTGCGCTATGGGGAAACACTGGTTTTGGAGATGCGTTAACTATGCCAGTTGACTCCGCTAGCTCAAATAAACCCCAGTGTGAACGGCCCTTCAGAGCTGAAAGACACCTCCAGGACTTTTCGCATGTGTAAATGAAATATGAAGCACTTTCTCTTGGAAACCTCCCACCCTCGAAAACTTAGACTCCTAAGGTTTAAGAGTAACCTAACCATAAAGCAGTAAGTGTAATAGAAAGTTAAGCGGTGTTGTTATATATGGTGCCATTTAAAATCTAATCGGCTTTCCTATTCCTAAAGGTTTGTTTGGAATTTTATTCTACCGAGAGTTGCCTTTATTCCAGCTTTCCTTATTAAGATATTATTTAACATTACATAATATTTGTGCTCTAAATGCTTCAATATTTTTACATGCATACATGCGCTCATACACAAAAGAAGTTGTTTGAAAGTTTATTTGCTTGGGATTTTATGGTACCAAGAGTTGCTTTTATTCCTGTTTTCCTTATAAAGATATTTAACTTTACATAATATTTGTGTCCTAAGTGCTTCAATATTTTTAGATGCATACATGCCTTCTTACGCAAAAGAGATTATTTCGTTTATATGCAGCAGAATGATTCATAAAGTTCATACATAGATATCGTTTTACAAGATTTTGCTTATTGTGCTAAAAAAAAAATTCTACGTCACAGTTAAGTTTTTAGGTTACAATCTCATACGTTTCATTACTGACTCTTCCTTCTTAATTACAATTACTCCTCATTAATTATTCACAATTATACGCATTCTAAATATTCTAATACTGTGACCTATTAAACATTTTTCAACACGTGAATGTCACTCTTATTTGTTACTTAGCTATTTCTAGTTTTACAATGTAAAGATTACATTAACAGGTTTTGGCGAATACTTCTTTCACTTTGCATGCATTTCATCTCTTTCTAAAAACATTACTTTAAACAAATACAGACGAAATACTATTAGGGTGTATTTAAATTAAAGAGTATTCTACACTTCTGTGATTTGGTACCCGTTATGTGTGCGTTTAAGAACTTTCTTTTTTTTTCTCATTTCGTTTTAGCCTTTTTATATAATTGATAGTTCTATAACTTATTCCACAATCATACATCTGCGCAGTGTTTTCACATATTCTTTTTTTCCCCCTCTTCTTTTGTTTTAGGCATACAGATTCCTGCCTTTGTATCCAGTAATTCTTCTGTTAAGTTTCATTAAGATTCGTAACTTCTTTAGAAAATTCTAAAACTCATTAACCGATGAACTCTTTACATTTTCTTTTTCATGAAAAAATACTCCTCACATTCCCAACAAATATCTAAGAAGCTGGACAGACGGGCAGGCATATACATATACAAAGAGAAGACAGGAAGATTTGAGACGTTGTATGACAATGAAAATAATTTATCCGCTGTTTGAAGAGATTAAAGAAAAGGAGGGTTTCTTTTTTCTTACTTTCTTTTTTGGTAAACAAATTATAATAAATGATTGAGTACTTTAATATCGAGCGCTTTTTATTAGATTTGTCTTCAAAATTTTAAGTTATTTTTGAGCTGTCATAAAACATACTCATTGTCGCATATTTCATAGCTGGGAAAATGTAAAACGCCACCCCTTCACAAAAAAAAAGGCCCATTCCCAAAAGATGAAAAACAAATGCAATATAAAAGACATTTAGTACGAAATATTTATTCATTTACTTTGACAAGAAAGAAGTTTTGATGATGATTACGAACGTAATTGGCTGGCAGTTATGATAAAATTCTATTTAGGCTTTTATTTCATAATAAAAATGGCACTAACGAAGAATGAAAATGCGTTAACGATAAAACAATTACGCTCACAACTTTTCCCTAGTTAATTTTCCTTCAAACTTCCAGAAAAGTAATAAAATAAAGTCGAAGCTTTTCAACGACAATTTAATAATATTGACAAACGGAAATTTCTTTTGCCCATGAATGCATTCAATTAAATAATAAGATTACAGACTTGGTCTATTGAAGCAAAGACTCGTTGCTGTCTTCTATCGAGCAGATATTGGCTGCGATAAGCAACGATAAACAGTTTATTGGAGTAAAGGTAAAGAGGAAAAAAATACCCAAGGATTTTCTTAGTAAAGATCGCTTCCGCACGTACGGCATTTTGAACAACGAGAAAGGATCTCGGATTCAAGTTCATTCATAACATGCTTATATAAAAAAATGCCGCAAGAGTAACATTTTTAATCATTAAAGTCTCAGAAATGAACAATGAGCCAAGTAGAGAAAAATAACAATAGGAAAGGGGGAATGAAACTATGTTAGCTCGTCAGTGAAAGATCGGAAAATACTCGGAAAAAGCATTTTTCAGTCAGCTTTATGAGGATGGTTCTAAACATAATCGATACTGAACAATATGTGAATGCCCATACATGTTCAGCAAAAGAATGCAATTTCTTCAGGTGATATACTAAGATCATTTCTGCACGAAAAACGGTTTACTCGAATAATTTCCGAGCATTTGATTTACCGTTCTTACTCGCGTATTCTCTCCGTCCGCCCTTGGGCCCATCAGCGGCCGAACGGCAAAGTCGCTGAACACTGGTAATTGGATTCCCGGTGAACGGCCTGCATGGGCATTTTCGTGGCCTTCCCTATGTGTAACGTGGATACAAGCTACTTTCCTTCAGAAAGGTCCTTCAAAAGGCATTCCTTTCCTTAGGCAGATAACTCTCACGTGTTTTGCCACAAGGAAATAAACCAAATTCCCCCCTTGAAACTTTATTAATTTTATCAAAAGGGGTTAATATATCATTTCTGGAGGAAGAGGTTTAAGGAAGAGCAACAGATTAAAAAGGACTTACGAATTGGATATTCATTACTCTATTACACATTTTAAGGAGGCCAGTTACAGTTATTACCTCCAATAATGTTCTTATAATTTATTTTGTTATTCACTCATGTTTTGCATGTCGCTACCATAAATCAATGATTTCTAAATAATATGTTAAGAAAGCTAAACGAAAAAATGTAACAGAAAATCCAAAACGTAGATACAGATGTGACTTCCACAGGAAGCTAGAGATAATTTTATAACACTTTCTCAGCTGAGTCAGAAGCTGGTAATTTAAAAAAGGGTATATTTCTACCATTTATTAATAAATACATAACTAAATTATAGACGAAAATGGAGATCTGTGCTACATTTATATCACCTTTTTTGCTAGGCTGATATATTCAAATTCTAATAAATTTCTAATGGACGTAGTTACATTATTTCAACTAACTTAATGTAAACTAGCATTCAATGTGCTCGAGTTGCTTTAAATAATTTATTCTCCAGCTGAGTCTTCCTTGTATTAAAAGTTTGGATGTGATTCCCTATTTCATATTAAAGCTTTAATTTTTTCTTCAACTATATCATTCTTGTAATTTCATATCAAAGGCTATTTCCTATTCCCCCCTTTTTCTTCCCTTAATAATATCAAGATATCTTGCTATCTGGTTAGCTCCTGTTTCGTTCAGTTATTACCGAGTGTTGACTACTAACTTTCTTATTAAACTCCAGACTTAATTAAGACTACAAGTCAACACTTTCAGGTATTCTAGTATGACAAATCAGCTTTGCACTTTTGTTATACAATTTTTTATGTTGAAAGGTTCCAATAAAAGTAACGTAGCATTCATTAGGCTGTTTAAAATCATCGCAGAGGAAATCGAATACAGTTTTTTTTTATTTTTATTTACCCGTCCAGAAAATTAAAATCACTATTAGCTTACATATTTTATATTAATACAATGAAGGTAAGGGAGATGAATATTGCCACGAGGAAGGGTTAGCTTAGCGCACAACTTTTCATCTTTTCAAGGGCAACTCGTCCGCATGTGCACTTCACATGCGGGAAACCTCATATAGTCATTCCTTCAACCACCGCGAATAGAACATGGGACGAAGTACCAATACTTCGCAGTTTTAGACATTCGGCCACTTTAGAAACACGTTTTCAAAATTATGCGGTGCGAAATATTAACATGACACTCGACAGATAGAATAAGAACTGCAAGAAAATATATTCTTTCCGTAACAAAAGGATGAATAATGTGACATAATTCTACAAATCTACTATTCAGCAGCCTGTTGCTTCTGTTAATAGAATTCCAGAATAAAGGTGAGATAGCAATAATAACTTATCATTATTACTATATTATAAGCTTGTAAACTTCTATAAGTTAAATTTAAAATAAAACGGTGCAATGGCACTGCCGATATGATGAAATTTGTTAGTAACTCCATCCTATATACTCTAATACATTTACAAACGCAAAAAATCAGGAAACAATTATTTGCTTATATCGAAAATATTTTGACAAAAGCAATTTCGGTCCTATAAAGTTACCAGACGCAAAACATTTTGCTAGCTAAAATGATCACAGCTGTCTATAGACAATACTTTCTTACGAAAACAAGAAATCATTCCAATTTATAAAACTAAGGAGAACCTGCCCATTGCTGATGAGGCAGAAGAAACATCCAAGAAACCCATCCATCATGAAGCATCCCCATCCCTAGAGCCTCCTCTTCCCAAGGCACATCATCCGCTTCTGTCGTTCTTTATTATGAGTAACTTCTACGTTGAAGCACATTTTCCTAACTTCGAAATTCTTTATAGCTGGCGTAACTTAATCTTTTCTTCAAACAATTACATTTAATGGAAGGCAATAAACATAATTATTTCATTCATTATGCAAAATAAAGGGCATCTAAATCAGAAACCGAATGAAAAGTTTCTGAAATATTTGCAACAAATTAATGAAATGGCACCTTTTTTTTAACATAGATATTTTATTCATTTGACTGGGTTATACAAATCAAATTATCCAAAGGTTCAGCGAGGGGAATTCACAATGAAGTTCAAAATCTAGTCTTCCAAACACAATTTCCTTCCGCGACATTAAACGAATGCTGTCAGACATTTGAGATAAAAACATCATAATAACAAACATTTAGTAATTAGTTATGATAATCTAAATGAATAATTTTAAGATGCATTGGTAATTTGGATTATAAAATTATTGTTCTAGAAAAGGAGCAAACGGCAGTCTATTCCATTCATGCCACATAACAATTTTTATTCACAGATACTATACGTGGGCACATATAATTATGAGCAACCGACAAAATTTCCAAAAATTTCTACACTTTTTATTTAGTAAAATAAAACTAAAAAGAACAGAAGGTAAAAATTACAAACGAAAAACTTCGCATGCAATAAAATATCTTTTAAGTTGATCCACACATAAATTATACATAATACGCAAACACACACACTAGCGCACGTATACATACATATAAAGCTACCTACCATGAAGAAAACAAAAATCAAGCAACATGAAGCATAAACCTAATTTACACTGACATTATTAAAGGCAATCTCAAATCCAATATTAAATTACAGAACTAAGTAATTAGAAAAGATTTTAATTAAATATTCTTTTAACTACTGATCTCTTTCTCTCGCTTTACATATATATAAAGCGACAGAATATATATTATATACTTGTATGTAATTAAAGTTATGTATATAATTAAAGCATGTTTAATTAAATACTATAAATGTCGCGTTTACTTACTTTCGCAATTCATCAAAATATAATTCAGAAATTTGACTCTGGATAATTCTTTTGACTGCTACTTGCGAAAAATAAGCTATTATCAGCCTTTGCTAATTTATTTTAATGCTTTATTTTTATGTTAATTTACTTCTGTTTCAAGATTGATTTTCAAGCTTATATATATGTATTTGTAAGCACATATGCAACGAATTAGATGTTTACAGATGTAGCAGCAATCATGGATGGATAAACACATTTTACTATTTACAAAACAAGGCTTGCCACACACGTGAACAGATAAGCTGCAGCAAAACATGCTCTCGTTCTTGATAACTACACCTGCGTTTTTTCTACAATTTTATAACAATTAATTTCGATACAAGAGAGAACAACAGGTGTAAGCAAGTTGAAAGGAGTGAAGCGAAGGAGAGAAAGCGTATCTACGATGAAAACCCGGTTCAGAATGATTTAATTTTGATTCAGCTTTATCGCTATTGGTTGCTAAAAGTTTTGGCCCTTAAAGTTTAAAATTATTATTGTTTGAAGCGTTATGTAAATATCATGTAAGAATCATGTAAGATAATTGATTTTAAAATGACGCATTTCAAAGAGATTTATTACAAACAGTTACTATTTTTAGGATGAAGAGACAAAATAAGTATATTAAAGAGAAGATTTAAGGGACTGTTAGAAGTTAAAATCAGCATTTTATTTATTTTAAAATTTTATACACAAGGTGATTCACTTTCGCGTGTAGAAATTTCGGGGAGGGGTGGGTTATGCAAAGATGAATCGAGATCAGATAGCATTGCGAAGGGTCGGAAACACCATCGTCAAGTGAAAGTGTGCACAGAGCACGAGAAATGAAAGCGCAACACGTAAGTGAAGAACTTTATTTTAGTCATCAAAATGCAAAACTTGCTACATCAAGGGAAATAAAAGAAAGTGTTTGAACTTTTAACCAGCAGCTGCAAAAAAAGGCTGAAATCACGCGGCATACGCGTGCGACAAAATCCTGAAAAAATTCCAGGGAGGAGAGGTCGGCGTGTTAGTGAATAAGACAACCATGCTTAATCCACAACTGTCCAAATGTCGCATTGAAGTACTACTTCCGAAGGTTGCAGCAGAAATGGGCTGGGCGCCCCATGATGTTGGAGCCACATATCATGGCGTAGCGACTGCTGGATCTGTTGGTCAACAGTTTGGGCAAGACTTCCTCAGAAAAATATAAACTTAATAATGTTGAATTACGGAATAGAAATATTTCTCTTTGGGAATCGAAAAAACATATCCTTCAATCCAGAGCCCGTTTATATGCGACATTTTGAGAGAAGAATAAATTCAAAAGTAGCAGACGATTTTCTCATCTTTATTCCAGAACATCTGCTTTTTTAAAATTCTTTATCGAAATCGTGATCAATGAGTAAATCTGCGAACATCCTCTGATGGCAGTCATCAGATTCAATTTTGAGCAACTAGTATTTTAAGTAGATTTTAGCTTAGAGTACTGAAAGATCACTGCGAGCTGACGCATTTGAGACTTTTTGTGTTTTTCTCCGTTCTTAATAGTTTGAAGTGGTAACTACTGATAATGTTGCGTCAAACTGAGAAGAGCTGTACGAGTACTTTTATGTGAAAAGTTACAGAATTGTACTGTATTTTATAAAAAATAAATTTCACCAGGTTATCATCGGTTCTGCGTGCTTCAATAATTTACAAACCAGTACTCATGTAGTAGTATTTATATATGTGATCTATTCGGTTCCTTTTTATGTATATATACATATATAAGAAAACATTTTTTTTCACTGGCTTATTTAAACGCCACAAAAATGATTGGACGAAATGATTGGGACGAAAAAAAAAAAACGTTATGTTAAAAAAAATTAGCACAGCTGATCTAAAATTTAAGAAATATGAAGCACTAGCAAAAAGTAGGATTTACTTTGGAAACTAACAGCTTTACAACTGGTGGCACGTGACGATATCGAAAACAGAATTCTAACATTAGAGTTCTATAATATGCAATAATTTGCATTCGCTGCTAAAATAAAGGAAACGATAACTTAAAACAGCTCTTAAGCTTAAAGAAATACCTGCCTACAGTGACATTTGTCCGTTTCTTACAAGGTATCGCCGATGGCCATCTTTTAGAAGAAAATGTTAAGAATAACAGAATAATATCGCAGTAACTGTTTTTATTTTACCATTTTCGTCTATTTACTTCAACGGTAACAAATCTTTCGCCAATGCAAATAATTTTTTTTTAATAAAATTTACAAGTAATTTTTCAAAAACTGTCATTTACATGCAATTTGGTAACTAAGCGCTTAAAGTAAATATAAAACAGGAAGCTAGTTTTAAATGTGTGAAGAAAAAGGCTTACATATTTCACACAGCGAACAATGTCTTCAAAACAAATAGAATGCTTCTTTTGTTTAAGACCAACTTCTTTTACAATACTTTTCATTTCTTACAAAACATATGCTCGTTTCTTAAGGCAAATAAATTATAGTGATGTTTAGAATGACAAGAAAGGCATTTAAAAACCCTGCCAAGTGCGTTTCCTCAGGCGCAAATAATATTTTTTAAGCAACTGAAGTTTAAAGGTAAACTATCTTTCAAAAGCAAACGATTATTATACAACTTTTAAGGTAATCAATTCGCAGCTCAAAAAGAATTTCCAGTTTTATTTAATTTCCAGGCGAAATTTTAGCAAGCAAAAGGCCTTTGAAAAATTCCCTTTCTTTAAGAAAAAGTGCTTCCGTTAATATCAGTTGATTTAAGTGTATGAAGATACAGACGTATACTGTAAGATTATTTTGTAATATAATGATTTAATGCAAATACAAGCCAGTTTCCCCATGAAAGTCTTTCATGAAACCAACACTGTCGTTAGACAAATAGCTCGCGTAGGCTTTGCCATATTCCAATTACACAAATAAATTAATCAACAAACGTAACTTTCTTAACTACAAACAATTTACAGATGTAAAAGTATTTACTGTTTTCTATATAATTAAGACAGTTTATAAACTTACTGGCAGAAATCATTTGTGCTCTGAAATATATTAAACTTCTAATGGAAAAAGAAAAATCAAGAACGTTGAAAGTGGCTTTATTAAATAAAAAAAGAATCTGTTGAAAACTTCGTAGTATTTCAAATCAATAGAGATTAAATACAGTAAAAGCATATGAGACAACTTAATCGGTTACTTCATGGGGCTTGAAATGTATATAATAGAAATCTCTACATATAATTCGACCTGAAATCGATAACGATTCCCTTCGTAAGAAGAAGAAGGGGGGAAAAAATTACAGCGTGCGTGACGACGGCCAAATGACGGCAAATTTCTCTCTCCATTGGAAGCAGTTTTGGGAGTCAACCCATAATCTTAAACTTTTCATAGTTGTTTATTTCTAGTTGAAACTTACTTTTGTACTTATTTGGAAATACTTCCGTAATTTGTCTTGGAATATTCTTCAAATAACAGTAGCTTTATATTCTTTTTACAAGTTTTAAATGTAAGTGCTAGTAATTTAGTGCATTTTTATCATTCGCAGTGGTAAGATTATTTGAAAATGACAAAGCATACAAGGGGTATTTGCACAAGGAGAGGGATGCCTTTGAGGAGGACGTTCTAAGAGAAACTAGATCCTGCTCACGTTACACATAAGGAAGACCACTTAAACCAGCCATGAAGCGAACCCGTTCACCTGGACTACCAGTATTCCAGCTGTCTAAACCACTTGGCCAGTGGTGAAGCTATCATTCGGAGAGTTATTAAGCTATCTCCGTAAATGAACAGTAATCTAATTCGTCTGTAAAAATGACAATTTATATTATCACAAAACATTTATTGAGATTACTGCAACTATGAAAACCAACAAATATGGGGGCAACTCATATACATCCATTATTAAGTGAAATTTTAGATGGTAATCCGAATAAGAAATAAATTTAAAAAAATCTCGTAATTTGAATAATCTTTACAGATGGAAACCATAGTAAAATGTAATAAACAGAGAGAAAAATGCGACTGGCGGTTGACTATATTCCAAATGTTACAATCCCGGTACGACGATCCAGGGTTCGAGTCCCGGCGAACGGGCTGGTTGCATGGACGTTTTCGTGGTTTTCGCCATGTGTAACGTGTATACGAGCCGGTTTCCCTTAAAAAGACCTCCACGGGGCATCCCTATTTTTCGGTGTAGTGCCTAAGGGAGGAGACGTAATAAACAAAAAAAAAAAAAATCCGAATAAAAGTGCTGCTGCATGGGTGTTTTCATGGTTTTCTCCATGTGTGACCTTAAATATCAGAGTTTTCCTCAGGAAGTCCTTCCCGATAACACCTATCCCCTTAGGTAAATATTCCTGATATGCTTTGGCACAGATCGCTGAATCAAAACAAACAAACAAAAAAAAAAAGCATCGGTGAAGATTACTTAACACAGCGAGGTTTTACTAGCTGAAAAACTTTCAGGTGTTTACCTGGTATCGGTGTTTAGAGATCTTAACCAGAATGCTAAACTAAAGGAAGTGGGTGGGTGTTGATGATTTATGATACCTTTTTGAACAGCTGCAGCTAAAACGACTGAAGACTACACACGACCCCTCCCCCCAAACGGGAGTGTGAGATCTATTAGTTAAACTGGAATACTCTAACACATTCGAACATCCACGGCTTAGTACGAGAACCGAGCCTATTAAGGAGAGAACTGTGAATCAATCAATGTCTAAGTCATGTGATCACTCAGTTACTTAATACGTAAGAGGCGGTGATTATTTTTTTCCTGAAAGAAAGATTGATCACCGAAATGGAATATACGAACTCTTGACTGATTTACAGATCAGAGAGCAAACAATGCAATGATTATGTTCAAGACAATCACAACAATAAAAATTGAATGCGCAGATATATTCCTTAAATATCCTAACAAAGCTCACTTTTATGAATTTCATGAACATAATCCTATCAAATTTAAAAAAAAAATGAGCAAATGCATTTCTAATTTAAAATACAGCATTATTGGATATTCAGGAGTTTAAGAACATGAAAATACGTTGTAGAGACATTAGATATTTTTTGAAAGCAGGAGATGTGAAAAATGAGCAATGCCCTAGCCGGGACTCAAACCACGGACCTCTCGAATACGCGTCGAGCGTACTGACCACTACATCACGAAGGCATGCGAAGAAGGCGGGAGAAATACCTTATATAATCCCCCTTTTAAAGGGCGGCTGAGGATTAGGGGACCTAATCGCCCAAATCCTGGTGGTGCAGAATCATCATCCACCACCTTTTTTAGTTTGGGCGCCAGTTTAGAGACATTAGGTATTCTTTGAAAGCAGGAGATGTGAAAAATGAGCAGTGCCCTCGCCAAGACTCGAACCACGGACCTCTCGAATACGCGTCGAGCGCGCTGACCACTACAACGCGAAGCATGCGAAGAAGGTGAGATAAATACCTTATAACGTTATCTATAAATGTCCCATAAAAAGGAAAAAAATCCGCTCTAAAATTTAAGAGAAATACAGCCGCAAGATGATATATAGTTTATTTTACCACCGTATATTAAATACCGATGATTTAACGTCCTTCATCGTAGCCCAAACATATTATTTACAATACAGATACATTTAAAATATAAAACGGCAAGGTTATAAAGCTTATAAAATGTTATTAATATCCTTTTCAATTCGAGTACTGTCCACTGTAATGATGTAATAATCGGGGCAAAGAGAAAGACTTAATTAAAAGACTAGTCTATTAGCGAGAAAGACTTGTTAAAAATATTAGAATTTAAAGGAAATGATCTCATAGACGTAAGATTAATCAAATGCATCTCTTCCACAGAAAAGGGAACTTCGCATTTTTATGTATTATTTTGCTATTTTTCTTTTCACGTGCATATATTCTTTTCACGTGCAGCAAAGAATAATTTTATCATGGAACTATCAAGCTTACAGTTAAACTATAGTAATCACTTGTGCTCTTGCTATACCAGTCACCTTCCTCATACTACTAAATGAACCTTGTTTAGCGTCCCGTGTTTAACATTCTTAATAGTTTGAAGTGGTAACTACTGTTTGTGCTCTGTCATACTGAGAATAGCTGTACGAGTGCTTTTGTGAATGGTTCCAGAACTGTAAAGTGTTTTTTGTCGGAAAATAAATTTTATCAAGCTATCATTGGTTTTGCGTGCACTCAATCCATTACAAAATATATTTATTATTGGAACGCATGATCTTTGAAATGGCAATTTCATACCATCTCAGAGCAATTACATGATATCTCAAAGACGATGCATTTTAAAAAGTTTAACCTGAATCAATCCAAAATAAACAAGAAAATCCGAATTATAGTTTTCTAACTTACAATACACGAAGTACATTAGGAAAGTTAAGAAAAACAGATAAGCAAGAAAGATAGTAAAAAAAACTGACATTTTAATGACTCATCTTTTTACAAAAATAGCTTGAAAGTTCGACTATACAAGTTTCATAGCGGTTGCGCATCAATTAGAGTACACAAATCTCAGACATATCACGCATATTTCTAGCAGCAACTGATAGTTCTCGCAACTAGATCTTCATCAGACTCGATGGGACTTTCGTCGATCATGCTCTTAATGTGTCGCCAGAAGAAGAAATTTACGTACATCAAATCTGATGATTGTGATAATCAAGGAACAGGTCTAACCCGTCCAATGCAATGGAGGTCGTAAGTAGAGATGGGCAAAATCGTTCTTTTTTCTTTTGGATCGGATCAGAACCGTTCGCTCATTGAACTGAATCAATTTTTTTATGACTCACCGCTCATCCAGAGCATGGAGTG
>KK113550.1:322805-416535 GCA_000611955.2 Stegodyphus mimosarum | reverse complement strand
AATCAAAAGCTAATTCTTTGAAATGATTTCTTTTAACTTTTGTTTTGAGGTTTGGTAAAACCTCCTTTCTACAAAGAGGCAACAATAACATTTTAGAATTAAAAAAATTTCAGTAAGTTGGAAAATAATAAAAATTAAATCCACTTTTAACATAAGAGAAAAAACAACATTCTTTTCTATCCTAAAATGGGAATCGAAATTTCCTGGCACGCTTCCAACAGGAGCTCTCGGCGGCCAAACTCTAAAAGAGCGTAGCTCTTTTTTCGTGAATCAGTCGTTCGCTCGTTCAGTAAAGTGAATCAGTTCGTGAACAAATAACACATCTTTATTTCCCGGCACAATTTCAACAAGAGCTTTCTATGAACTGTAAAACAGATACCACTCCGTTTTCTAGAATATCTGTTTATTCGCTCAGTGAAATGAATCGGTTCTTTGAATATATTCGTCCGACTCTAGTCGTTAGTAGCGTCGAAGTAATTCCTGAGGTTACTGCTGAAATGACTTGGTGCTTCAACGTGCTGGAACCACATTCGGTGCATACAGCTGGAGGTATGTCGGAAATTCTAAATTCTTGCCGACAATGTACATATATGTGTACCTTGTAGAAAGTTAGTGTGCATACTACGTCAAACTACTAACTAGGTACAATGTACAGTCCTAGTGAGTACTATGCTATACCAAACATTAATGCAGAATCTTTTTTTTTTTTGTATGTGCGTGATTTTGTGCCATGGATTGCCATGTGCTCACATGATAGAATTGTAAGTGTTAAACGTACCCCAGCGTGCAAACGTAGCCTCATCAGTGAATGAGACGTACGAAGGGATGTCAGGAGCTCTGCAGCCTATTGTAGTTACCAGCGTGCAGAGGATAACCGTCCAGTTTCAACGGCTGCATTTACGACAAATGATACGGATGCATTTATTCTCATGCAAAGCCCTCCAAAAGGTTGGTTAGCTTACATCCCAATCACGTCCAACTACTTTCGTGCTTGTAACATGACTATCCTATAATGCCCGTATTATAGTTTTAAGATATTGCCAAGTGTTCTGCGATAGTTTCCTTCTTTGCCCACACACGTCGGCAAGCAAGGCATGAATCACGCTCGCACAACTGTCTGACATCAAATGCGCGTGAGAAAGTAAAGTATTTTAAATTGCTTTATAACAGGAAAGCTCTATAAAATGTTGAAAAAATTACATATTTCATTTCGAATATCCAACGGATTTAACAGACGCTCGACAGCAATAACTCTTGTAATGCATCGGTTAAAAGAGACTGGCTTGTTGCCCCACGATTGCAAAGATATGAGGTAACTGATAATTACCACAGTTTGGCTTTTAAAGCTGATACACTCCGGTACGGTATGTGCCAGTACTGCTACGATCACGCTGATACCTTTGCATCGTTTACCAACTCTAATTACACAAATTCCAATATTTAAATAAAAACATGAAACACTCATTTGGCGATATATCGAGGAATGAATCTTGACGACATCTTCTTCTGAAGTAATATTTCGAATTTACGAAATTACACATACCATTTAAAAAAAAATCTTCGATTTACTTTTAAAAATACATATCATAAAGATAACATAATGATAGAAAGGAAAAGAGGAGGCTAATTTCTATATTCCTTTGTTTTTGTTACAGCACAAAAAATTAGCAATTTTTATGAATACATTTTCTTTCAAAGTAAATTGAAAAATAACATAACTTCCAAATAATTGATAACCACCAAAAAAAAAGTTACACTTTTCGAAACATAAACCCAAAACTTTTCATTTGTAATGCCCAAGTTACCTCTAGATTAGCGTAGGCTTCCATAAGAGGTCGAACTCACATAAGTTAATACGAAAAACTGACTTCGTGTCCTATACCGAACTTGCTTTTTGTAATTAAATTACATTTAAGTTCCTCAATAATTGGGCCCACCAGCGGGCGAGCGGTAAAGTCGCTGAACATTTGCAATTCGGTCCGAGGTTCGAATCCTGCGAACGAACTGGCTGAACGGGTGTTTCCGCCATGTGTCAAGTGTATACGAACCAGTTTCCCTTAGAACGTCCTCCACGAAAGCACCCCTTCCCTTAGTCAGATAACCTCCGAGTCTTTGCCGTAACTCATAAACCAAAATCCTCAATAATTGTGAAGCTTTCACAGGAAATCGGTCTTTCAAAGTTTGCGAACTTCTTTTGTTATTCTGTAGCTTGGAATCATACACTGCGTTCTAATAACATTAAAAATTTATTATTAGATAAGCACAGTCTCTATATAGTCGTTTGTGTGTGCGCACGCGCTCATACACACACACACACACACACACATATATATATTGATATATTGGTTAACTAAAAGGATTCCTAAGATTAATTCTTTTCTTAAAGTGAGGAAAAATTAGGCTTCCAGCAGTATTATCTAATGCGGCAAAGCACACTAGGAGTATTAGTTTAGAGAAAGAGGTCCCTCAAGAATGGTTTTCTAAAGGAAGCTGGACCGTACGCATATAAGCATTCTGTACCGCGCCACGCACATAGGGAAAACTTTCTCCTCATGGTTAGGTATGGCCTCCAATGACATCATTTCTTCTACACTTAGGAACGCCTTGACTTTGCTTGGGCTCGAGAGTACACCGCCATACCGCTTGTTTACATTTTAATACCAGCACCAAAGAGATAATTAGGTGCGCTGTACTTTTCTTGCTATGGGATTACACTTTTTGCAACACCATAGCGTGGTGAATTTAATATAAAAAATATAGTGGTTTTTTCCCCTAGACACAAAAAATATTATTTCATGTTCATTATATATCCATTTTCTACAGATGCAATCTCCGTAAGCATGAGACAAATCAGTTTTCTAAAAATTACATCGGGAGCTAACATAGTACACAGTAAATTCACAATATTTATAATCGGTCAGAAAAAATAAAATTTATTTTTGATGATTACTATAGATTTGTAACAGAGAAATAGGATGCATATTTTAAACTGAATAATATTACTTTATATCTAGACTAATATAGATTTGGAAAAGAGAAATAGGGATGCATATTTTAAATTGAATAATATTACTTCATGAATATTCTCATTTTTTAACCTGTAACATCTTTTGAACCTTTGCATAAAAACAGTATTTATCAGAGAAGGAAGTTTCTTTTCTTATAGAAGTGAATTAAATTCAGCGACAATACTGAATGCACTTTTTTCTTTCATCTAAGGCAATAGAATATTAGAAATGACATGGACATTAACATAGAAATAACATAACATTTGCAAAAGAAATAGTTTCTGCAATGTGAAAGGAAAAGAATGTTATTAGAAATGACACAGACATTAACATAGAAATAACATAACATTTGCAAAAGAAATATTTTCTGCGATGTGAAAGTTGGTTTTGGCACTAAATTCGCGAACTCAACTACTTATATAATCTAAGCGCTTAAGACAGCTTCTGATACTAACAGCATCTTTGAAAGATTTTATAATTTTATTATTCCACGAAACAGAAAGCCATCTGTAGAACGCTGCAGCTAAATTTTTGTGTTCAAAAAAAAAAAAAAGATAATTTTCACGTTTCCGTATCTCTTATGAGTGTCATTCAACGAAAACAAAACAGTAAGAATCCCTCCTAAACGCCATTACGCCAAGAAAAAAGTGATATCATTGGAAAGTATGTCCAATCAGAAGTACGGATTTTTTTCCTATGCGCGTAGCGCGGTACAGAATGCTTATATGCGGACCGTACATACGTACGCTTCACACATGAAGACAACCACGGAAATCTCAAGTATAGTGTAGTTCATATGTTAATAGAACTTCAACAACTTGGCCTCTGATGGGCCTTTAGATAAATGAGAAAGATGCACGCCAGAATTCAGATTCCAACTGCACGATAGCAGCATTCGCAAAGTCCCTTTCTCAGTCTCTCTCTCTGTAAGTTATTATGTTTTTTAATTCGGAAAGCACGCTTATTGTTGATACGCAACCAGGTTAGGTTACTTGAATATGGCAAAGCCGTGATGGCTATCTGAAAAAGAGAAGGGATACTTTCGTGGAGGACTTTTTGAAGGAAACTGGCTCGCATTTCAAGTTAGAAATGGGGGAAAAGTAGAAAGCCAACCATACAGCTAACCCGTCGTCCGTCTAGGGTCAAATCCAAAGCAGGTCAAACTAGCAGTATTCAGCGGTCTTAACTACTCGGCCACAGGTGAAGCTCAGACGCAGCAGAACATTTAGAACCATGCAGTAATGGTATCAAATATACGTGAGAAAAACACAAATCTAAGGGAAAGAACCCGGTTTTGTAAGAAGATTTGATGATAATGTTACATTGTATTATTTTTCTAACAATTAAAACCATTACGCTCGTTAGTTCTTTTATTCCCTGCTTTTTGTTAACCAGGTAAAACAGAAAAGAACCTGCATCAGAATCCAAAGTTATCGCTCCTATTTTCTAAATCCACTAGTCTGGATCGCGTAAGCGTGTTTGCGATCACTGTCACGAATGTCGTAGGAAAGACAGCAGTTGAGCAAACGAAAGCCGATACAATGCCGAAAATTTCACAAAACATGTAGTTGATTTCAATAAAAATTCTGATATATTTATTTGATGACATTACGATATGCGGGCTGCTCCTGCGAAGAACTAAAAATTCCACAGACATATTAAAATTTTGTTTTAACAAGCATTTATAATTTCAAACGCATTCTCTCAAAGCTGTTGCATATTCTTTTTTATAGACATTCACTCGGACAGCAGTAACATGATACTCAAGGTCATTTAACTCTGTTTGGATTCGTGTCCACAACTACTCTTCATGCCGTACTCACTTTCAAATGTCAAGTGGTGGAAATTTACGTGACTATATAATACTACAACTTGAGTCACAGTAATTAACGGACCTTAATGCTCCGCCACGCGTTAAGTGCTGCGGCACTGAATAGATTCATGCGTGGAAAAGCAGCGCAATTAAATAAACAGTTGTATGAATAAGCTACGCTTCGTGCGAATTAATGAAAGAAGCAGTTAGAAACTAACCTGAAACCGCATAATGAAATAATGCATGTTTCATATTTTTGGGATACGTTACAAATGACTGATAATCATAAAACAAAACTGGTTAAAATAATTGAAAAAGAAATTCACTTTACTCATTTGACTTACATCAAATATTTATCAAAAGTGCCACTTAAATTTTGTTATTAACAGATTTATAAAAGAAAGCAACGTTGACTTTAAAATACACATTCATTTTAGCAAAATTCAAACGCCTCTTTTCAGAAAATTTACATGAAAAAAAATGAACACACTGGACGACATATTTTAAAGATAAAAAATTGTAATAATTAACTTAATGTGCTGTTAAATTTTCTTCTACCAGTTACATAACTTAATTAAGTGAAAGACAATTCTATACAGTATATTCAGCTCTGCATATTCCCTAACTATGTTATATTCCACCCCTGAAATATTATTTACAACAAAACATACCCAGTAGTTCTCTCTCAGACAGTTTATTCAGGCCCCGAGTCATAAATATGCTTTGCTCTTCATGTAATTTAATAATCGCATTAATTTTTAACAAGCTCGATTTACCCTCAACGTATTATTTTGGGTCTCGATTTATTTTAAGGCTCCTTTTATAATATATTACTTTTTCAAGTAAGCATAGCAGAATGAAGGACATGAAAGTGAGTGTGCTAGCATATATTATTCATACCTGAAATAATTAACTTAGAAAAAATGAAAAACCAAATTTAAAATTGTATTTTTTTGTCATGTTAGCTTGTTACGCATATCTTCTTTATAGAAGAGTTTCTACTCTGCGTTCTATTACTAATAATAACCTACGTAATTTTTGAAACTAAACATAATGCATACAAATTTATAAGGCAATTTCATATAACGTATCAGATTAACCTCATATTTTTTTTAATCATTTATCCTTTTATTTTAAAAAATACCCATATCAGACAAAAAAAAATAATTGCTGTATCTACAATGCAAATGCGTAAAGTCTAAAGGCGAAATGCTTACAATTCCATTTTATTTTAGAAAGCACAGCTCTACACCGTGTAGTCTCTGGTAAAGTGAACACGCCCAGTCGACAAAAATGACTGCAGCTCTCCTGCAGAAAATCAGTTAACAGTAGTCGATTGGAAAGCATCATTTAAAATACCATGAATCTATTTCCAGAAATGTAATCAGGCGTAGTAATTCTAAATTACACATCATTAGACTTAAACCAATTACATAAATGTGTTTCTTTCACGAAAACTTTACAGAGAATTACTATAATCTTTGATGACATTTTTATTAACACACAGAATATCCAAAATATTAGAAACACCCATTTTTCCATTTTGACCAGTCTGTCAGTGACATAAAGTAACAACCTAGAATTGTTTATATAAGGTACTTTTATCTAGGGCAGAAATAGTTAGTGTGAAAATGAATAAAACGAAAGAGTTGAGTGACTTATGATCGTAGATACAAAACTCCGTTTTAACACCTCTGAAACGAAAAATACCTGTTGTTGTTATGCGCGATTGCCACTGAATGGGGGGCGGGAGGGATAGAATGAAAGGGTTTACGATGTCAGCTAAATGTAAAAAAATTATAGAATTGGTATGCTTCTATGTCAGGACGAATGACGAGGTTAAGGCGGGGTGTCGGTACAATCAATAAACTTATTCGTCAGCAGAAAATTGGTAGAACGTTTATCTTCTGGTATAGTGTTTAGTGTCGCTGACTACCGTGCCGAAGCGCCCGGGTTGCGTAATGGCAAACCGCACATTGAATTGATCAATGTTAACAAATTTCGCTTACTGCGCATGCTCAATAGTGTACCGTTGGCGTCGAAGAAAATACTGGCGGATAACAATAAACAACCCTACACAAGCCTGTTCGGCATGTAGGCCTTGGCGACTCTATGATTGCAATACTATGCACACTTTTTCTGTGCTTATTGCACTTGCGTCTGTTTCATTTCATTTTGGTTTATTTTGTTCATAAACATTACATTTAATATAAGTTATTTGTAATAATTTCTTTGGCTTTAATTCAGTAATTTAAACTAGATATATTCCTTAAGTTGTTAAAGTATTTATGAATGGAACTCATCTTAAATAATCGATTACTTTTATTCTTCAGAAGTACAATCAATGAACAACATCATGTAATGCTTCCTGTTTTGTAATCCTTCTTAAACGTAAATTTGGGGAGTTTACAATTGATATTTACACCTAAGTAATGAAGCAACGTAGAACCTAACAAGTTTTAAAACCCCGAACTGTTTACGTCCAGATAACAGAACATTAACCATATACAAAATTTATCTTCTTTTAAAATTACGCCAAAGTCGTAATTGCGCAAATTCTCTTCTGGGTATGCGCAGTGTGCGTAATTCGTTTAACATTGTTCAATTGAATGAGCGGTCTGCCATTACGCGCCCGGGTTCGAATCCCGGAGAAGGCATGGATGTTTGCAAATGTATAATGTCCGTGCGGCATGGGGGCACTCTAAATATGCAGCGAGCCGAAAGTCCCATAGAGAGGCTGTTGGAAAGAGGGGTAAGAGACCGTCGGACCTGTACACTCCCGGGGTGCTCTCCATTAAAATTTGGGGCGGAACTGAGCTAAATAGCATTTTCATCTGTAAGGTGCTCAAAGCTGTTGCCAATGACAGATGTCAATTTGCGCTCCTTCCCACGAAAAATTTCGTGCGCTTGGTCTGACTATAGGTCAGACTTGCGTGCATTAGCAACAAGCAACAAACTTTTATATTCTGGTTTGTTTCCTTTTTTCTTCGTTCTACAAAGTAAAGGAAGTATTCTAATCGCTAAAAACTTCGGGTATCATATTTCAACAGAAATATTCATTTTGACCGCTTCAGAATCCATTTAAATTTTTTTTTCGTGACGTCTGTACGTACGCACTGAATAAGGATTCTTTTTTGCAAAACGGATTGTAAAACGAATTTAAAATCGATTCAAAAGGGATTTTTTTCGTGACGTATGTTCGTACCTATGCATGTATATGTTTCGCATAACTCAAAAACGATCAGCCGTAAAATGTTTAAATTTTGTATATGGGATTACTATAACATTTAGTTGTGAATCTCCCTTTTTATTGCAATCGGCAGAACCAATCGTAGCTATCAAATCTATGTATATATACATACCTACATTACACACTGTACACTGCGCAAAAAAAAAAAAAAAAAAAAAAAAAAAAGGAGGAAGACAGTTCTATATCTCCTGTTCTACTGGGCCGGTTGTCGAAATACAAATTATGGTCTTGAAAGCACGACTTAGGATATATATTAGATTTATATATAGCATTGTTCTAATATAGGTATTTTGACACAAAATAGGACTTACTAAACAGAATAAAGGAATCGGCTTATTGTCTTATTATTCTCTGCTAAATTTGAAACGTACACATATACGGTAGGACTTTCTTTTTTTACAGTTGTTCTACTGTTTATACTGAAACAATAAAGTGTATTGTTTAGTATGGAAGAAATGAAAAGCGATATTTAAAATTTTGAATATTTTGAGGAAGACAAATCGTTTCGGCTAATTGTAATATAACCGATACTGATATAAAAGAACATTAAAAAGTTTAGTTTCGTTTGATTGCTTCTAATGTAACAGATATAAAAACATTAAAATAATTTACGAAATTAAAAGAAATTACAGGTTCGTAAAAAATGGAACGTGAAGAAAGAGAAGCAAATGAATGTGATAACGCTATTGATCTAAAGATTTAAAAGACGGAATTTAAATTAAGCATCAAAACCAGTCAGACCAGGTGGCAAACTTGTTTATTGCTGAGATTAAAAAATTAGTCTCAAACATTTATCATATTCGTGAAATTTAACACATTGAAGCCCCTCAGCTGATTGATGAGGTGGGGTAAAGTACAGGCAAAGCAGGAAGCATAATTAAATCTTACATATTTTAAAACTGTTCTTATATTGCAAGGGTATCATGAGAAAAAGAAAACGTATAAATGTATTAACAGAGAGCTGTTACATTGCATTTCTGAATGTTAATATATAAGCTGATAAACAATTATTAAAATAAACAGCACCAAATGATAGACCACTGTAGTGCACAACAGTTTAATATTAATAGCATTTTAAAGCCCATATTTATTAAATATTTATGCATGCTATCTGCGCAGAATTTAACACTGCAAGAAGCAGAACACATAAATAAGACAACTACATCAATAAACTGCCTTGGAGTCAAAAATTATAATAGTAAAAGTAAAGCCGCAGGTTTAACAGATGATTATGTCTTCTTTTACAGCAGATAAAGAAAATATTTTCGGAAGGAAGGGAAATGTAAAAATTAAGCTTTGGAGACAAATTATTAACAGAATCTGAACAGAAACAAAAACGAAGGTTAATAAATCAGATTTTAAAGAATTAATTGTTAAGGAAACGCATTTTCAGAAGCATATTTTTTTTCATTGTAGATATCGAAGAAGTGTCAGTCTCGCAAATGAAATGCAGATACCAAATTGAACAAAAAATTAAGAGATATTCCCCAAGTTTCAGTTCTAACTGGGGAAAAATTAACATCGTTGCATTTATGTAATTTAAAAGCAATAGTTTATAACTTAGCACTCAAATATCCGAATGATATAAATGATGCAGAATTTCAGTCAGAAGTATCTAGTTTTAGAAACTATTTCAGTAATTCCTAGCACTACAGCAACTAAAAGCTCAGATCTTTAAAGAATAATTTACGGATATAGTTCAGTTCAACCGTATCCGAATTTGGAAATTCATTACACACGTAACTTTTTTTTTAATATCTTACTATATAATTTGAAACAGTTATCTTTAATGAACTTAAAAATGGGTTATTGGGTTATTCAATTATGGCAAGCACACGAGGGCTATCTGCCTAAAGGGAATGATGCCTTCGTGGAGGGCTTTCTAAGGGAAACGGGCTCGTATACACGTTACACATGGGGAAAACCACGAAAAAGCCCATGCAGCCAGCCCGTTCGCGGGATTCGAACCTCGGACCGAACTACCAGTGTTCAGCGTCTTTACCGCTCGGCCGCTGGTGGGCCCTGAACTTAAAAAGGCGCAAATTTAATTAACTCGTATTATGTGCATATATAATACACTTTCTTCTTCATTCTTTTATCTTTATTGATTATTATTATTGTTATTATGATTAAATGGCAGGACATCATGCATTGTATACAGCGGCACGCATTTATCTCTTCGCTTGAGGTGAAAAATTATATAGGCACGGCTCTGCGTCCAACTGTCAGTTGGTCGAGCTAATCATTTACAAATGAAAAACATACAGGGAAGAATGTGATAATTCTTTACAAGGTTACTAATGAGGCTACTAATTGGATAAGTCTCGTGAGTATGGTTAACAGTAATTTTCAATGTGGTCATAATAATTATTTGATTAACAGCTATAATATTTGTTTGATTGTAATTAAAATATCAAGTGCTTTGCCTATGGAATTATTTGAAAATCAGTTTGAAATTAACATTACACGCATGGAAGATAAAATCTACGGATTTACATCACCAAAATTTTTCCGTAGCTCATTTTTCTTTTCACAGTGTAATTCTTAAATAGTTAATCCTGAAAGCTGTTCAAACAACGCCCGTTTCCAACAAAGCATCGATGAATTGCAAGATTTCCTCAAATATAATGGTAAAAAAATATATATATGAAAAGAAGTCAATAAAACAAGAAGATACAGGACAATAAAGTAATCTCAAAGAAGAATAAAGGAAGGAAAATTGATTAATTGGGTAATAATAAGAAAACATAGCAATAAGACTGCTCCTTATTCCTATTAATAAAGAAAATTCCCAGACACTAGGCGTAAATAATTTTAAATGGACACCATTATTGGCCGATCAAATTCTTCGAACTTTTGAAATCACTTTCCATATTTTTTAAAACACATCACGGTTTTAACTAAATGCTCAAAAGATGCATCGAAGTAAAAGGGATGAAATAAAGCTTGAACAAAACTTAAGTTGAATGCAAATTTTAATGGATGTAATTTACAACACTTCGGCACAAATATTAGAAAAAGAGAAAGAATATTTAAATTAAAAAAAGAAAAAGGATAAATCCATTTTGCACATCCTTATCCAAACACTCTTTAACAAGCAGTTTACTCCCATCTATGTTCAATGGTGAAATAACATTTCTCTCAGCATAAAATTAAATCTCTTCAACCATCATTCAGATTCACAATAGAATGATGGTAGCAGGAAGGCTTTCTGAAGGATATAAAACGGTCGTCGCAGAAGGATTTCAGACCGATCATTTCTTCATGGTACCATAAAGGAAAGTCAATCAGCTAAAAGCGTGGTAAATGTGACGGAGTTGTTCTTTTCACGTGACAAAATTTTAGTTTAATCAATACGCAGTACAGAGAAAATACTTTTCTGGAAGTGTTAGCTTTGTTCCGAAAAGTCAAAGACTTAACAATTTCCATCAAGTAATTCAAACCTGTGGGGCATACAGTAATCTTCTTCGCTATTCATAAATGAAATTGGATTTTCACAGCATTATACGAATCTTCAGATATAAGGCTCACAATGGTATTATGACGGAATTACAAGGCGAATTTAGACAGGACGTTATACACTTCTCTTCAAAGCAATTATTACCATTATAGGGTATTTATGCACAGAATATTCATGCGTTTATAAATCACAATAGTATTTAGGATAACTGATAGTTCGAGATACAGATCATAGTCTAATTTTTCCCTCACTCTAAATTAGATAGGAATGGCACAGTTGCAAGAAAGAAGGAGAACTGCAGTATGAAAACCCTTTTCGTGCAGTTATTAATTAATTAATTATTATTATTTTTGTTTTCCTGTTGAATTTTTTGTGAACTGATAAACTTGCTTTCCTGTTTTCTGTTGGGAAAACACTAAAAATACAATGCCCGAAACCATATAATAACTACAGAATGAAAAGTGTTCTCATTAAAATACAACCCTGCTCAATAAAAAAGTAACTTAACCACGGTACTGGATTTCACTACCATGATACAGCTGAAGTATCAAACTTCAGATGGTACTTCTTTAACTAAATAATGTGGTTAAGCATGTTCATCGAGCAATGGGTATCCGGATTACAGATAGAATTAGGAAATAGTTGGTTAGTTGATCATGGCAAAAGAACTGAAGGCTAGCTATATAGGCAGAAATATCTTAACAGAGAATTTTCTGAATAAAAATGGCTTGCATTCAAGTTACACATTTCAAAAATTACGAAAACATCCATTCAGCTACAAGTCTTTCACCATCGAGAATCAACCTCGGAACTGCAGTTTCAACCACTCTCTTGCCGATGGACCTGAACTGATCAAATTATCCATAAATATGAAAAATTCTTATGTTCTAATTTGATTTGTTATATAACATTCACTTTGTTCATAAAGTGAACAAGAACAATTCTACTGCCTTTGTTAAAATTGAAATCCTTTATCCCCTAATTGTTAAACCGATTATACCAAAGCATGTGAGGGCTCTTAGGTCGAACTCCCAGTGCTAAGTGGTCACTGTTGGGCCTCATTTATAATAATTAGATACTATAAGCCTAAATGCTTAACTGTCAGACAAGTGACTTACTTTGAATACATGCACAAAAAATACAAGATTTTAATTAGAAACAATCTAACTTTAAAAAAAAATTGCTTGCTTGTATATGAAAAAATTTAAAAGCGTTTTTAAAAATTTTTTTTTTTAATTTTCAACTGAGCATACACTAATACAGGTTTTACAATTTTTACAAACATTTATCATTTTCTGTTGCAAGAATGTATAATGTTTAAATACATAAAAGGAAAAGAAATTCGCAACATTTGTATTAATGCTTCAGATTAAGAAACGTACAATATTGCAAAAGTGAAAATAGATTTAAGTCATAAAACCAGAAACACAAACTTCACTGCGTATCGCAAAACATAAAACAAGCACAATTTTTATTATGATTAGCAATGTGAGAGTTAGTGTTACAGCTAAGAAAATTCCAAGCACACAAACTACAGTAATTCAACTTACCAAATACAAAATATACAAATTGTCATTGACTGAAACAGTAAAGCAATCTGAAATTATACGGTTTCAGATACAATGTACTTAATGACTGAAAAAAAATGGAATCAAGACAGCAATTAAAATCTAAAGTAAAATTTATTCGTCGAAGGATGAAATCCGAGAGTTCTACATCTCCTTCCTCTTTTACCACAGGATTCCGATTCACCACAGGAAATTTAACTAAAAAAATGGCATTAATGAAAATTGGCTGAAAATGTGATTATAAGGATACTAACCCAAACATATTCATTCTTTTAAAGGGAAGGACTGTAATAACATCAATATTTAATCAATTTATTACTTGCATAAGAGGAACTAATAAATAGGACAGCCTTACGTACTTTTTACTAACCATTTAAATTTATCAAATCTTTCTATAGAATACGACGTAGTAGAAGCTGCTGTTGTTTAAATGATAGTGACAAAACACACTAGGGCTATCTGCCTAAGGGAAGGTACGCCCTTAATGATAACTTTACACAGAAACAAGCTTGCCTATGCAAGCAGTGCATCTGCAGCTTTTCCAAACCTAGAACTATTACTATTAAACGTTTTATCCACTCGGCTATAAGTTGACTCAGGGAAAGATGAAGTCAAAATACTGTGGTGATACATTGTTTTCTAATTATACTTAAATTCTAACGGAAATACTTTTTTTTTAATCAGAAAAGCATAAGGAAATACGAAGTCAGAGTGCGAGGAAGCCTAAAATTTAATTATCTGCTGTTAATTCCCAACAGTGGCCGAGTGGTTAAGAACGCTGAATGCTTGGGATTCCATACCAGGCGAACGGGATGGCAGCATTGTTGGTTTTCCCTGTGAGTAACGTGAATACGAGCAGTTTTCTATCGACAGCTCTCCACGAAGGAACATAAATTTTTCTTTATATTAGCCATGGCAATTCAGACAATATTTCTCACTCCCTAAAACATGTTTTACTCGAATTAAATTTACCAAAGTGCATAAGAATTATCTGCGTCGGGTGGATCGCATTTAATATGCACACATAGAAAATAAAGATGAACTCTATATAGAAAATGGTTTAATATTTTTTCTCCCAGCACAGCGCCATTTCCATATAACATTAATTTAGCACATCTTTAGTTTCTATTTCTGTACCTACGGAAAAGAAAAAGTCACAACGTAAGATTAAACACTTTATCAGCTTACGAAACAGTGTCATTCGCATACCGCACAAGAACAACATTTTCTTTGGTTCACTAGCGGAATATCATTGAAAAGATATTCAGATTATTCTCATCTCTCTGGATTCACCGCAAATCGCTCACATCTTCTGTCTCACCAATCATGTGCAAGATTTCTTTTCAAGGAAACACCGCTCACTAGATGCGACCTTTATAATCACCTTCGCTTCAAACGAAAACTCCTTATTAAATTAAACAAGGAAAGGGAAAGAAAAAAAAAAGTAAAAAATAAAAAGGACAAAATACTCTCACCCTCTCCTCCACGGGCTAATGCTTTTGTTAAAGCACTTATTCACACTGACTGTACATAAATGATACTGCTTTCCAACAAGTTGATTAAGTATCCCTCATTTGCTTAAAGAGCTATCTTGCATAAATGCTTTTAATCTCTTTTTCCTAGTGTACAGAAAGGAAGGATAAGAACTGGGTACTTATAACATCGGACAGGAGTTTTATGTTTGCTCTCAACTTCCTTTCGAATTAAGCATTTTATCTAATCCCAGTTCTTCCTCCTGCAAAAGTGCACTCTCGAAACATAAATCTCTTCCAATTTCGCGAATATTACTGAATATAATTACAGATATCATGACTAACGATAATGCAATTCGAGAATAATTATGAGATATATCACGTTCGATTTTAGGAATATAAAATCAGATAAAATACCGCACTGTTAATGAAAGTAGGTACAGATGAACTCAATGCACAACTTATACTGCAATGCGTACACTTAGGTATACAGGAATGCTTTTTATGAGGCAGTGCCAGGGAACTGATTATAACAGACTCTGCCCATTCTGCCTCATGAGGTATGTGTTTCTTCCCTTTTTGGTAAATTGTGCGCAATAAATATTCCAGCTTTTGATTTAAGCCATGCAAAGATTTTTAACTGCTTTACTAAGCTAAATTAATATCCTTTTTCATGTTATATATAAATATCTATAATAACAATTTATTCCGGTAGAATCTCCTCTTTTAAAAATTGTACAAAAATCTAGTTTAAATGTCTTCAGCACTTATACATTTAAACGAAAGTTATAGGTTGATGGGTAACTGTAATTTTGCTTTATTCATTTTTTTTACAAATTCCTATTAAATTTTCAAAACAACAGCTGAACTTGATAACAAGTCGTCCGTTAATGTTGTTGTCTCATAGTCGGATACTTGCAACTTAATACAATCGTTAGAATTGGCCAACATCCATCAGTCATTTAGCATCTCATCACCGAGAAGGACGAATGATTTTACACCCGTAAGAGTGCGGAAGTTTCGTCCTACTTTTGATGGCAACACCTCTGGGAGGGGCAGATGGGAGGGCCTCTTATCCGTTTTCATTTACCACAAGCCTTTCCCAAAGACTTTCGGCTCACCTGTATTTTAAATGACCTTATGCTGCACAGACACAATACACTTACAAGCATCCAAGCTTTCTCCATCCGCAGCAGCCAGCTGCACTAACCACTATAGAGAGCAGGGCAGATGTGTAAAAAAATAGTGTGCATCTAACCCATATATTAATTAGTAGACATACCTCGAGTTTTACAGCTGTTATATATTATAATATACACACATTACAGTTGAGTACATAGCAATCATGAGGAAAATAGTATGTTGGAATCATAGACTTCGACACTTTATTATTATTATTATTTACGTATTCCGCTCTAAGGCACTACAAGGAAGGGAGGGATGTCTTCGTGGAGGACATTCTAAAGGAAATTGGCTCGCATTAACATGTTACACATGGGGAAAACCACGAAAACGTCGATGCAACCAGGCCTCTCGCGAGATTCGAACCTCGGACAGAACTACCAGCGTTCAGGGACTTTATCGCTTGGCCGCTGGTGGGTCCCGAGAAAAACATTAATGAAAAACTAACAATTTTTTAGTTTGAAGTGTAAACTCTGAAGCAAATTCACAAATTAATTATCTGCAAAATTTCTAATGCTGCATTTCTTCTGGTTACTTTTTACATAACTAAGATAATGTACTCATAGAATCAAAGATACAAATACATTTTTTGTATTACCTCAGCTAGGGCCTAGTGAAGATAATTAAAATTAACCGAAAAAAGGTGTTTAAGAACGATTCACATAAAATTACCTAAAAGATTATAAGTAAGATCGAATGCCGCTAATCTTTGTAAGTTATTCTCAACTTGCAAAAATAAAAAAGAAGTAATTTATTAAAAGTTATCAAAAAAGGATTTTAGGATGGTGAGGATGTAAACTAAATTTTTATTCAGAATATGGTTTCAAAACAAATGGTATCACAGTGGTAACAGTGTTTTATAAAACGAGTCAATTTTTCTTGATACTACTGCTGTGCAGTATCTTCAGGACATTACTTTTGCAATTTACTACTCATTAGAATGTGTAATACCTCCAGGAAAAAAAAAAAGACTTAACGTTTTCATGAAGAATGGCATCTTGATTCATTTTTCACAATGATGAGTGATAAAGGCCTCTGCAAAAGGGTAATTTATTTGTAGGAATATTTTTTCAACTTTATATAAATATCAAAAACATTATTCACAAAACAGGACTCTAGAAATAGCAAAATGAGGAATCTTAAGGCTCAGTTAAGAAAGAGCCGAACAAAACGTTTTAAAAAAGTCCACGTTGAAAACGATTTTTCGATGAGGAATTTGTAAAAGAAACTTTTTTGGAAATGCCATATTGACTTTTTAATAGTTTTAAGAACAAGACTGAAATTATTCCTGCAATTAAAGATTTACCAATTGTCTCGAAACACTGTGATGCAGCGGATTTAGAAAATGAATGTAAATATGAGAGAACAGTTAAATAATGACATTAATAGGTTTCTTATTTTTCTGTTCAGTTTGATGAATCGACAGATATAAGTCATACAGCAAACTGTTATTTTATTCGTATGGTTTTTACAGATTTACATCAAAAAGAGAATTGTTGAGTATGGTTGCTTCTAAATAAAGGACTAAAGGTGTAGCTATGTCCAATCGTTTCGAAAACTTTATTTATACGGAATTGCAATTTTAAGAATTAGTTTCAATAACAACGGATAGATCTCGAACAATGACAGGCCGCATAAAGTGTTAGAACTCTATCCACAAAATGATAAAGAATTTTCAAGATTTTTGAGCTACCACTGCAAAGTTCACCTACAGATGTTGACCAATAAAAGACTAAATACGAAAGAAATAATGGACATAGCATGAAAAACTGTTAATTCCATTCGATGAAAATCTATCAAACTTTTTTTTTTTTTTTTGTAATTTGAAGGACAGCGGAATTTTATTACATACTGATGTAAGGAGATAAGTAGAAGTAAATTACTGCAATGATTTCGCATTTAATTAACTGATAATAATAAAAAAACAATTAAAATATTTTAAAAAAATATTAATCATTTTTTAAATATCACCACTTACAAAAACATAAAAATTATAAAATACGTAGCAGAAATCAAAAAGGTGACTGAAGACTGAGGTCAGATTTCATGATTTTGAAAGTTATTGGGCAGTATCTGTTTTTTTTTTCTTTCAAAAAGGATTTAAATGCAAAACGCATTACCGAAACAAAATCTGACACACTTAATATTAAAAAATATGTATTAAAAATATGATGCTATTACTCTATAAACTGATCTAACCTTACAACTTTCAGAACTTGAGGAAGATTTTTGGAAATGTGTCATTTCGAGAGAAGTATCGAATGTATCTACTCTACCGGACGTACATATTTACGCGATAAGTAAATCCTTCTCTTAGGCCTTTTTATATTTAAAGTTCACGAAAAAATATCTATATTTAAAGATTATCGGTTCCTTTTTGCCGATTCCCGTACTGAAGATTCAGGATCATTATTTTTGTTTGATTACCCAGCAAATTCTGAATAAAATTTAATCCGTAATGTTGCTGTGGCTATTTTTCAATTAATAAATATTATTAATGAAATGTCATGGTAGTTTAATAATACCTTCTCCCCCACTGTCACTTATTCACAAAACACAAATCTGAATGGGTTAAATGTCACGATTTTAGTAGGTAGATCACAACACATTTATACGAAAAAATTCCGTCATATGTATGCAAAAGTTGGCCACCCCTACTCTAGAATGATCACTTATAAATCCATGTAAAGAGACAAAGTATGGATTAATTACAGCAATATACTTACCAAAAACCATTTCCGAAAAGAAACTACTGACATATTTTGTAAACTAAAAAGCACTATAAAGTATTTGCTCCCTCCTTTCACCATGCCTTCGTGGTGTAACGATAGCACACTCGGCGTGTATTCGAGAGATTCAGGTTGAAGTGCCGGCGAGGCATTGGGGATTTCTTTATTTTCCTGACATTGAAAAATTTTAAGTTACTCTACAGTGGCGCCCGAACTAAAAGGTGGTGGATGCTGATTCTTCATCCCCAGGATTTGGCAACTGGGTCCCCTAATCCCCAGTCTCCCTTTAAAAGGGGAAGTATATACGGTACTTTCTCCCTCCTTTCTGCATGCCTTCGTGGTGTAACGGTAGCACACTTGGCGCGTATTCGAGAGGGCCAGGTTCGAGTCCCGACGAGGGCAATGCTCCTTTTTCATATACTTCTCCTTTAAAAAAACCTAATGTCTCTACAGCAAAATCACTAAAGAATTCTGATGAGACCATAATAATAAGCATTTAGCACGAGTAGTTTTATAATTACTAAACAAATACATCTATAGATCCTCATACAACTTACTTCAGATAATAAAAATTAAAAACATTGCAGTCTGTAGAAGTCTGTCTCACAATTCGAGTTTTCTTCAAGCTTTGTTTTCAGCTGCGTGTCAACGAATAAAAGTAGCAATAAAGAATAAAATTAAAGCTTCAAGTCAATCATTTTATCGAAGGAAATAAATAACACAACAAATTCTGGAGAAATGTTTCACGAGAGAGAAAATTTGAGTGACATACGACGTGTATTTTCCATCTTATAACAGCAACTCGAAGTATTCACGAAAGATAAAATATTTCCACAATGATCAAAATATTTTGACAACATGCCTAATCTCATTAGAGTTCGAGGAAAATGTAACGCAAGAAAACTAGACAAAAGCGTAGGAATAAAGAGAAATGACAAATGCTTTACGAAATGAGCTGTCAGACATGCAAGAAATAAACAAACTATTGCATTTGTTACAGAAAGGAACAGCCTACAGTGATATTAAATAACGTTTCCAATAGACTTCTTCAAAGTAAACTTTTATTAAGAAAATAAATATCCATTCCTCTTGAAAACGCCAAGGTGATGAAACTTCAGAAAGATAAATTGTATTCAAAATAACTTTTCCAGCATAAATGACAGTCAGCATTTACATACTCGAAATTATATGCAATACAGAAAGTACAGATTTTCACGCTATCTGTAATTCTTATCTGAAGAAGAGAAGAAATTTAGACTCATTAAATTTTGAGAAAGGCTATAGCGTACAAAAAAAGTAGCAACGTCCTAAAATAAGAAAATTTGGCGTGCATAAAGCTATTTAATGCATAGAATTGCATAAAAAGAAAAAAAAATAACAGATTCGAATACAAGTTTTTAAAATTCAATGTGAGACAGAGTTCACAGGACACTTTCCATACGATTCAGGCCTATCAATTGCCGCGCGGAATTCGAAATGGATTCATATCTCGGCGAATAGGCTGACTGCATGGGAGTTTTCATTATTTTCCCCATATGTGAGTTTGAGATACTTAACCTTAAAAAACCCTCCACGAATGCCTCTCTCCTCATAGGCAGATAGTCCTGATTTATTTTGCTACAACAGGAATAAACCTATTCCTCACGATGAGATTACCTGGCTAATTAAAAATCAACACTTCACATCAAGCTTTCGCTTGTGGATGAGTTTTCTATTGAGTTGTCATCATACGCAAGTATCATAGAGTCATTAAGTTTTTTTTTTTTTTTTTTGAAGCTGGAGATGTGAAAAATGTGCAATGCCCTCGCCGGGATTCGAACCTTGGACCTCTCGAATATACGTCGAGTAATCTTCCAATTACACAAGGCACGCGGAAAGGAGGGAGAAAATACATTATGTTATGTAAAGATGATTTATGCGGTTTATTTTAGTTCTAATGCTACAACTCGATAAAATAAAAAAAAACTGAAGGGGAGGGAATCGTTTTATTACGCATATAATCATTGACACATCAGAAAAACATGTCAAAAACACAAAATGAAATCAGCATTTTGAAGGCACACTATAAGTACTTTATCAGCAAATGAGTAGTAGGCCTTAGATAATTAAGAAACAATAACGCTCTGTGATGCATTGAATAGTAGCTGCGTTATTTGTGAATCTTGATGAATTCCCGTGTATTTAAAGCTTGCATCGAAAGAATCGTCCGATAATAGAATTTAAGGTTAATGATGGTGGGACAGAAAGTTCGCGGGAACACAGAAGCTGCACATTTAGGTCGTTAATTCTCTTTCAGTTAATGAGCTAGAGGCCTTTGTCACGGGGTTAGAGTTGCATACATAATGCTCGGCGGTGATTCGAGTAACGCATACGCTTGATGATGCCTAGAGATTTAAGTCTATCATTTACGATATAGTTGAACGGCGCAGGTCATAACAGTGACGAATATCTCACCTGAATTGATAAATAGAGAACTAGATAAGAAGTCTTATCGTGTGTAACGGCCGAACAATTTGTGAAACAAGGCCTAGTTATGAGTAACATTCACACAAAAGAATAAACTAGAAAGTCTTTCGGCCATTTTACACTTCTCCATGACTAAAGGGTAAAAAAAGGAGAGAGATTCACAATTATTGACATAGTAGATATAAATGGTCTCAGAAACTTTACAACCATCTAATATTTAATTATATGAAATGACAGCTTTAATTGGCAGAGAGTATTTTAATTAGATCCTGAAATGTAAGCCCAACGCATTTAAGGAAGTACTCCAAAGTTTACATAATAATAAAGAAACTAACTACTCTTACCATGCCTTATTATCAGGACATGTATGAAAATAATACATTTTCTAAATAAGAAGTCGACATGTATGAAGCAATATTTATACCTCTTACTACTTTGTTTAAAACGAAGTATCCTGTATGAGGAGGCCCTAAAAAGCACCCGGAAACTACTACCACCAAATGCATATGCTAGTATAAGAGGGAAAGCTGAGAATAAAGTTAAACATGATACCAAAAATTCTTCACCTTCGTCCCGCCCACTGCAGAAAGGTCATGTAAATCTGAAACTTTCTTTTTTTAAACTTTTTGACTACTTACGCGTTTACAACCTCTGTTAATTTTAAGAATTCATGTTGCAAAATATGCTACTCACACACTAAGGATCAAAACTTTACACGCTGGCTTTCCCATTATACACGGATATCAAAAGCTTATATAACTTGAATTAATTTTTGATGGTTGAGAATTTCTCATGCACATTGAGTACTTTCTGATCCCACCTTGATGTATAGAATAATCTTTTTTAAATATAGCACACAGGAAAACAAATATACATATATAAAGTTTAGACTTGTTTTAGTAGCATAAACTAGTCTAACAGACGTTAAGCGAATTATCACCATGTCTGGAGAGAACTACGAAGTCTTTAGAAAGTTCTAAAACAAATTTTTTTATTAAACCAGAATTGGAACATAAATGCACGACACAGGCCTACAAATTAGCCAACCACTTATGACGATATAGCTTAAAGTAACAGTAAGTTCAAATTTAAAATTCAGTTAGTAGTCAAAGTCAATTCAATGCGAAGTTGAATCACGAATCTAACCGGCGTAAACACTTAAAAGTCGGCACTATAATGCAAAGCTGAAGAAAAAAAATCTTATCTGAACTAGCAAAAACCTTGTAACGTGGCTCTGAGAGGTATAAAAAGTTATGAATTAAAGTCCCGAAACCTTCCTTTGAATACTGTCTCATTGACATTCTGGTAGGGAAACGGAAACGAGAAGTGACAATAAAGATCCAAAACATAAAATAACTGGTTAGTGAAAAATAATAGTAAATAACTCTGCACATGTTATAATATTCTCTTTAAATTATGGAATGTATTAGAAAATTGCAGCATAAAAAGTTTAAAATAGAGTTCAGCGAGGATTATTTAAACAGCAAAGAAAACCCCAAACAGGATTTCAGTTCCAAAGGAAAGGAAATGCAAAATTTTGAATATTTTTCCCTTTTAAAAAACCGTTATGTGTTAGAGATAACCGATATTGAGAAAATCTAGATCTCTCTCAGCTATTTTTTAACAGACATAGACCACTCGAAATTGAGAAAACAGCACATATTAGTGGAAAGATGTGTTCATATAATCACTGATACAAGAGTAATTGCATACAGTCAAAGTGATAGTGGTTTTACCTATGCTGATTTATAATTAATTTTATTTAAGGGCAGACGAAAGATTCTACCAAATATAACTGATATTTATTTAGATTCAAGGCACAAGATATTTCGAGGACAACCTTTCAGACATAAAGCATTTCTTTCTCTTCAGGAGTTTATACGGCAAAAGTCAAGTATAAATCCCAAGTTCATTACATGACGTAATAATAGGAAAGCTTTAATCTTCATCATTAAACAGCATTTAAATTTTGTTAAGGTATCCTTAGCTGAAATGTTGCTAAGAAGATGTTCTTTAGTAAACCAGTTAGGATAATCCAGTGAATTTTTTTCACATCTTCAGTTTACTAGTTCTTGTCCCAAGACCTAAAAAATCACCTATGCTAGCGACTCTCAGACTTTTCAGATATGTATTTCAGCGTCAGAACTAAAAGTCTGATGTTTAAAAGCATCTATGAAGATCTTGTTCAGCTGAATACGAAATGGAGAAATATAAATTATTGGGCTCATATCCGATAATATAAGGAAATAAAGTAATAATAAAATACAAATGCTACTTTATTCGAAATAATAATACCATTATGGCAGCAATAGTTAATAAATTTCTCACGTAAACGAAAAAGATTAATTTCTCTCAGCCACTTCGTAATTCTCATTCATAGTCTCTTATCATATCGCTAATTTTATCCGAGCGAGTTGATCGAGTACCTACCGGAAATCGCTTGTGTATACCCAAAGGTATTTGAAGATCACAATGCACCGCAATTCGTTGCCCATATCAACTAATTCGAGACATTTTTTTTTTAGTTTAATAAAATACGGAACCATGAACTAAGTATTCAGCAAAACTAATTAAGCGGAGAATTAATTTAATTAGAATACGCGATCTTTGCAAAATAAAGAACCACTGCTACTCTTTTCTACTCAATCCGTTGCTGAAACAATAATTTTTTAAAAGCTCAAGTGACATTTTGAAACTAATTAAAAAAAATAAAGTTAGAACAAAAGCCCAAACACTTTTTTCTTTCTTTCTTTTTTAAGTATTAAAGCTTGAACATGGAAATAAATCATCCATAATGACAAAAAGTGTTTTAAAAGTCTTACAAATTCTTTGTAACATACTTCCCCTCTTCCCAAAATGAACACAATACTGAAAACTACTGTTTCGTGGACGACCAGTGAAAACAATCCCAAAATGAAATTATTTAACGTCACTGAGTTAAGTACTTCGCAAAGCACAGATCTGAAAGAGCACTGCGAGGGATTTAAATAAAGAAATGATGCAGAATAATAACTCTTAGTAGAGAAGTGTGAAATGTAAAATAAAATTACAGTATGCGTCAAAACATGTAATTAAGTATTGTATTTCTCAGAACGACGAGGAGAGTAAAAGAACCTAAGCATATCATTAATTTAGCTCGTAGTTTACAAAGGACAAAGTAATGTGAATTCTGGAAACAAATGCCATACGATTTCATTTGCTTCAAAATAAAAATACTCCAAGAATAAAAGATTTGAATATTCTGCCAAGAATCTTTCAGAGTTATTTGTGGTACTAATCAATGAATAAAGGCCAATCAATGAGTCTCTTAAGATATTTTTATGGCATAAAAGTTTAGAGGCTTTTCAAATTAGTGTTCTGATTTAATTCTTTTCTTGATTTAACACTTCAGTTTCCTGTACATAATGCATTAAGACAAAATCACATTCATAGCAGATCAATATTAAAGTGCTTTCCTGCTCATGCAACCAAACCCAATGCTTACTCATCCTTGATTACTGCTAAAACAATGATAAACACAGCAAATATAATTGGTAATGATGCAAGAATTGTACTTAACATGATTAATTAGTGACACCAAATCGACCAAACAATTTCTGGTAGTTCATTAAATCCAGGTTTTTTAGTAATGTCGTCAGTTAACATACCACACGTGAATTTAGTTTTTCTCTGCATCTCTCGCAAGGTACATATTTAGTAAAGTTATTTAATTGCTTAATCAGCAGCCCAGGCGGTATAGTGGTTAGGGGAGCCTACTGCGGTACCTAAAGAGATGCTTGCAAATGTATAGTGTTCGTGCGCGGCATGGGGCACTCTAAATATGCGGCGAGCCGAAAGTTCTCTCGAGATGTTGGTAGAAGGGGAAAAGGTGTGAGAGGCCCTCGAATCCGTCCCTCCGGAGTGCTCTCCATCAAAACTGGTGGCGGAACCGAACGAAGTCGTACTGTCACCTGTACAGTGCTCAAGGCTTCTGCCAACGACAGGCGCAATTTTGCTCCCCTTGCCACAATGAATTTCGTGGGCTTGCTCTGATGATACTTACAGACAAATGAGATAAGTCATAACACAACAACAATTGCTTAATCATGCTTCCAAGAATAAAAAAAAATGAGACTCAGATGAAAGACATATTTTATCTAATACCACTCCAGTTTTGGAAATAGATATGCCAGAATACATAAATATCTGCATGTTTTTGCATGTGTGCTACTATGGACGATATGGTGATTAGCGAAAATTGACTGCTAGTCCAATACCAAGGCAATAGTCAAGTCCAATAGCAAGTATTCAGCTATTGGGGGAAACTGGGTGGTTTTTCTACACTAAATTCAGAAGGAAGCAAGGATGTAATTTGACCATATGAATGGATGTTAAGATACTGCGATGCAAATTATTGAGGGTGAACCGCTTTTAAAAAGTGAAACATATCATATACAAAGCTGCAACACATGGACGTTTATTCTTTAAAGATCATAGCAACAGCTCAATATTGGACCTACTTACAATCCTTTCATCGTTAATAATGCGATGTACTGGATGATAATTGCTTTCCTTATTTTGCAGGAAGAAAAATATTTATTATTTATTATTTATTTTTGTTGTTGTTGTTTTACTTCTTGTAGAAATGAACAAGTATTTTTGGACATGGAATTTAAGAGAGAAATTATTTTGATGAGACTAGGGACATACAACAAAGATAATTTTCCTTTTTACGCGTATTTAACAGAAACAGTTTTGCGAAACCACAGATTAAGAGGTATACAAATGTTTAAGAATTTAGACGGTCTTAAAGTGAATAAAAAAGAAGTTTAAGCTTACGGCTACTACCATGGTTGATGCAACAGCTTCCATTTCAAATACAGCACGAAAGAAGTAAAGCTATAAGAACAACATAATGAATAACATTATCGAAGACATCGCGAATTTAAGAAGTTTTTACTTAAAGATCTCAAATTCCATTACCCCATTTTGCGTCCCCCCAAAACGCTACTTCCTAAAAGCACATGCTATATATACAGTTCTATTTAAAATAAAATGTTAGTTTAAACAACAAATGCATAGAATGCGCACTTTAGCATTTCCATTTTTATGTCTGATGACATTTAATTATCAAGTGATCTACACTGAAGAGCCAAAACATTATGACCACCTATTCAATAATGAGTTCCGTGACCTTTAGCCTGCAAAACAGCTGTAACTCGCCTTGGCATGGATGCCGCAAGTTCTTGGTAGATGACTCAAGACAGGTGAGCCAAATGGCAAAACAGCGGTAGTGCAAAGTCGAGATATTCGGACATGGTGGTGTTTAAGATCTGAGCTCCTGCTCCATGACATCCCAAATATACTGCATCGAATAAGATGCGGCGAATTAGGTGGCCAGGACATTAACTAAAAATTTGTCTTTATGCTCCTCGAACCACTCCAACACAATTGGGCCTTGTAACATGGGGAGTTGTCCTGATGGAAGATTCCATTCCCAGTTGGAAAGAGAGACGCCATATGAGGGTGCAACTGATTCCCAGTTATAACCACAACTAAGAGTCCCTCATCCGTCCATAAGAACGTCCCCCAAAGCATCATACCACTACCACCAGCCTGTGTATGACTTGCTGGAAAAGGAGGAAGCAACCGTTCGCGTGGAAGACGGCGTACCCTGACACGACTATGGACGTGATGTCCCGAGATCAATGAAGGCGTAGTTGATAATGACGCTTAGTCAACAGAGGCACACGAGTGGGAGGTCTGTGGCGCAATCTCATATACAACAGTGTCCACTGAACTCTGTGTTCTGAAACACTTGCACCTGGACCTGCATTGTATTGGGCTGTCAGGTGAGCCACTGTCTGTCATTGCTGTGTCAAGCGAGACAGTCTAGGAGGTCTTTTTTTTTTAGATGACGCGTAGACGTCCAACATCTTAGCGTCTACTGCTGGTTTCACAGTCATTTTTCCACTTTGCATAAATACTAACAGCGGCAGATCGTGAACAACCTACCAGTCGAGCAGTTTCGGAGATACTCGCTACGAGTCTTCAGGCCACAATCTGCCCTCTATCAAATTCGCTTAGATCAGTAGCCTTTCATATCATTTGCAAAAGTAACTGCAAGAATGACTCCTTACCTTCTCCAGCAACAGTTAAATACCATTCCCACTTAATCACGCACCCTCCACGTCATCCAAACGAGTCATTGGAAAATGTGGGAATGGTCATAACGGCTTGGTTCGTCAGTGTATACCTGTACCTACTTACGCATACAAGGTGTTCGTGAAAGGTAGATACAAGCTTAAACTATTCAACTATTGATCCTAGATATATAGCTATACCTAAATACAAGTTTTTCTTTTAAAAATGACTGAAAATTTTTATTAGAATTAGTTTTAGCAATGAAGGGTAGAACGGCTTTGAGAATACGAATTTCAGTTTTCTGTATGTTCTCGGTAGAAGAAACACCCAGTCAGCAAAGCGTTCGTTATGTTTCAGTACGTTACATGGAAAAAAAAACGCTTTGCACTTACATTTAAAGGGAAATTAAGTATTCCCTAAAATTTTTCATACACTTCAAGAAACAACTATAGTAAACAAATGACGATTAATGAAACAGTATTGAGTAAAACAGCATAGTTATTGCTTTGTTGCAAGACCAGAAAAATTATTAGCTGCAAATGTCTAATTGAATTTTCCACGGAACATTAAGCAATTAATTTTAGATATACATAAATAAATAAAATTAAAATTAAAAAAAATAAAAAGTTGATGTGAACACCACATGACTTCCTTGTGCGGCCTATTAAATTATACAGATTTTTTGCTACACTTCATTTAAACTGATTTTCTCGAATTTCATTAGAGTTACATTTCTCATTCAACCACTTCAGTTCTCACTTCGCGGCAAGGCAATACTACAGAAAACTCAAGACATCTTAATTAAAAACTCGAAAATACCAAATACAGTTAAAATACGTTTAATTTTTTTTTTTTTTACAATTAAAATTAGAGTTTGTTTACGAAAACAAGCAATTCGGCCAACGAACAGAAAGACAAAATTTTATGTGCACAAAACAAAATTAACTTTTGGTCCTACTGGGGAAAAATATATTGAGGCTGGTGCACCAACTAACTTAGTTCACTATTCTACTCAGAGTTTCAAATGCAAACAAGTGACGGCCTCTTCAGGTCTAGCGCCACGTAAAACTTTTAAACTGTTGATAATGTTACAACTACTGCGCGGAGATTAATTAAAGGCATAAAAACTTATCCGAAACATAAGAACAACATAATTCAATTACTTTTAAATCAGAAAACGCACAATTTTCCAACATATAGGAATAACAGACAGAGTTAACCGAGCGGGTAAGAGAGTGCGTATATATATAAATATATTTGGTGTGGCTGATTGCAACAAAAAAGGGAGGTGCACAACTATAGTAGTCTCACGTACAAAATTTCAACGTTCTACGGCTAATCATTCTTGAGTTATGCGAGATACATCCATACGTACGTACAGATGTCACGCAAAAGAATCGTTCAAATGAATTCGAGGGCGGCACAAATGGATATTTTCGTTGAAATATGATACCCAAAATTTTTCGCGATCACACTACTTCTTTTACTTCGTGCAACGAAGTGAAAAAAAAATGAGCACGTTTCTAATTCGCTTTTTGCTCTATGGGACCATAAAAATCTTTCAGCATCCCAATGCCGAAATTATTCTCATAATATTTTCTACGTTACCTAGAAAGATAATAAAATGAAAAGTGCATGCCTAGAATCAATAATTTAAAAAAAAAACCCTGTGTTAAAAGAAGAAAAGCCTGTAGCTTCCTTTCACGAACATCTTGTTATATATATGTGTGTGTATGCAAGAATGCCTATAATACATTAAGCCCTTACCCATTAACTAAAGTCACGAAACATCCGTCTTTCGTTCAATTTACTCTTTACTCTTCATCGTTCAGTTGGCCACTAGGGAACTTCTCCCTGGGAATTTCTCGACAAGGGATCGCTTATTTCGTAGAACAAATAAGACCGCTAAACACCAGCAGTTCGATTGGGGTTCGAATCTCGGTGAACGGGTTAACCGCGTGAGGATTTTGTTTGGTCAGTGTATTTGAAGATGGCAAAGCACACAAGGGCTATCTGCCTAAAGGAAAGGAAGCCTAAGATTATTTAAGGGAAACTGGCTTGTATTCACGTTAGACATGTTGAAAATGACGAAAACTAGACATGCAGGCAACTGGTTCGCGTAGTATCGAACCAACGTATACCAGTATCCAGCAGTCTTAAACCTCCGAATGCGATATCCGTGATTTTATGCTGAATATATACAGGAAACGTTTTTATTGTATCGACAGAAACAGATTTCAACTGCGATCAGTTTTCCATAAGCAATTTTGTACCTGCGGTCAAAGGGTCGGCCAGTGATTAGGGCCATGAGGATTTTATGAGTTGGCCTAGATGTGATGTAATGTGAGGTAGACGCTCTTTAAAACGCTCTCTATGAAGGCATCCTCTCCTTGCCACGCGGCCCCTGCTTGTTTTGTATTAGTGAAATAAACCGAAAATGTGTAATACATGCAGACAATAAAACTTCCATAAGAAAAGTCTCGCATAAAAACATTCCTCTGTTGGGCAGATAATTCCCTCATAAGGCATGCCATAAATGTACAATCCAGTCCATATTAATAAAATGCAAAGATGGAGAAGGCAGTTTAATAGAATTTACAGTACAATTCCGTGGGGCCAATGAATTCCAAGAAACACACTGAACAGCAGTGTCAAAAAAACATTGCTATGAAATTCTTTTACAAAGAAAAAAAATTGCTATGAAATTCGTTTAGAGAGAGGCATCATAAAAAAATTACGTTTAAGAGTTATTTTGTTGAATTATTCTTAGGAAATCTACGTTATAATTTGGAATTTAATATTCAGAGAAAATGACTTCACTTGACGTAAAATCGCAGCTTAGTTTTCGGAAAAGCATGACCAAATGCGACTTGATGTCACGAATATCTAAATTGATCAGCATCATTAATGACCACGGAATGGGAAATGAGAATCAGACGCCGTAATAAGCAGTTGTTCGATTAAAGTAATGGACTGAAATAGCATGTGCGAATTAATCTTACTTCCTTAAAACAGAAGACCTTTAAAACAGCATCTCAAACAATCCATTGCAAGATAATTAATTCCACGTTCAAACATATAAGACAAACTAAGACTCTGTATGCTATTACTCGGATTTATTTCCCGCTTTAGTTAATTAACATTTGCAAGAGGAGCATCGACTTTATTAAGAAGATTTACAGAAGTAAATATATCCAGTACTTATCAAAAACATTCATAAAGTTACTTAAAACCTGGAAGGATATCTTTTGATGACTGTAAACAAACTTGTCTAAATTCACATTTTCCATCAGTTAATTTACACTTAAGAGGTACTCCAAGAACCAGTTTATGACTTTTTCATTTTTCTCCGTCCGAAGTTCTTATTCGAAATGGTGAATTTTTTGTCTATAATTTAGAACTGGTAACTGCAGATGCTTCACAATTAACTCAACAAGAACTTACTTCCAGTTAATCTATTTACCTTTATGTACAACAGCCTATTTTTTTAAAGCTCTTTTCTTTTAAATGGTCAGCAATTTATAAAGCATAAAGTTATTTAAATTAAAATGGCTCTAGGTAACTGCCACTTCGAGCAACTCTTTACGCCGTTAAAAAAAAAGGAAATGTTGCAATACCATGTGGCTGATGGCATTGTATTTGGTAGTAATCTGTTACCGACAAAGAAACAAGTCACGGAACCAAGATAGATACTCTCGAATTTGAGTTTAAACTGTGACACCGAACGTCAGAGAAAGCCAAAACTCTTAACATTACTTGAAAGGTGAATCACAATTACAGACATTCAGAACTAAAGCCACTCTTAATCATTCTTCAACTTTTATAGTGGTGATTATTCACATCTGCAGCCTGGATTGGATTAGATGGATTATGGCAAAGCACGCGAGTGTATGGGGTCTAGGGAAGGAAATGCCACCGCAGAGGGGATTTTAAGGGAAACTGGCTCATACTCACATTACACATGAAAACTCCAGTGTAGTTAGCCTTCGGGCGATATCTGAAGCCGGATCGAACTATCAGTGTTCCGCAACTTTACCTATCGGTCGCTGGTGAGCTGCACTTACAGTCTAAAAGAGTTCTCGGACGATTATTTTTAAACTCCTGTAGATAATGCAAAAAATTCGATAGGTCGGAAAACATACTAGTTAATATATTTGTAGATACATTAGGTTTTTCGAAGCAGAAGAGATGAAAAATGAGCAATGCCCTCGCCGGGACTTGAACCACGGACCTCTCGAATACGCGCCGTGTGTGCTGACATCTACACCACAAAGGGATGCCAAGAATGTGGGAGAAATACCATATATACTCCCCCCTTTAAAAGGGCGACTGGGGATTAGGCGACTCAGTCGCCAAATTCTGGTGATGGAGAATCATCATCCACCACATTTCTGTTCGGGCGTCACTGTAGAGACATTACGTTTTTCGAAGGAGAGATGAAAAATGAACAATGCCCTCGTCGGGAGTCGAACCACGGACCTCTCGAATACGTGTCGAGCGTTCTGACCCCTACACTACAAAGGCATGCCAAGAAGGTGGGAGAAATACCTTATATACACTCATGTCCATAAATTAAGGAAAATGCAAAATCAGGCAAAGGAAGAGTTAGAAGCAAAACAAATTTGACTTGTTTGTAAAGCTTATTTATTAAACAAAAGGTAAAGAGCAAAAAAAGATGCTATATGTTTGATATTATTAAAAAAATTAGCGATTTTTTCTCCCTGGAGCAAATTACAAAAAAAAAACCTATTTACAAAAAACCAATATTACATGGTTGGTATGATTGTTAATACATTGTATGTCTCCCAGACGATGCAGTACAGTCCGTACAACGCCTAGGCATGCTGAGTATCAAATTATCGATCTGATCTTGGGGGATATTACACCACTCAAAAAGCAATGCTCTTCGAAGTTCCGGTAGACATGTAGGAGGAGGTTGACGGGCTGCAACTTGTCAGCCAAGCGTGTCCCACACGTGCTCTACTGGATTCCAAGTCCCGTGAGAATGCTGGCCAGTCCATACAGGTGATATCCTCCGATTGAAGGCATTCGCTTACGATGTTTTCACGGCGAGGACAGGCGTTGCCATCCATAAACACAAATTGTGCGCCCATGGCGCCCCGAAACAAACGTACATGTTGTTCTAGAATGACTTCCCGATAGATTTGGCTTGTCATGGTTCCAATTTGAACATGCAGGTCAGTTCTGGAACCCAGAATAATTACACCCCAAACGAGCACTCCTGCACCACCGTAATGCTGTCGTTCAATGATGTTTTCTTGGTGGTAACGGGTACCTGGAGCTCTCCATATGAAAGTCCGGCGAGAATCAGACTGCAAGCTAAACCTGGACTCGTCGGAAAACATCACACAAGCCCACTGTTGCGGTGTCCACAATGCATGCTCTCGACTAAAGGCTAACCGAAGGCGACAGTGAGTTGCAGTAAGTGGAACGCATCTGACAGGTCTACTAGCATATAAACCAATCTGCCCTAAGCGTCTGTACACGGTCTGCCTTGAAATTGTCGTACCAGTGGCTGAAGAGAGCTGACGAGACAGGTTTGAGGTGCTCCGCCTGTTTCTTTTGGCAGTAGCTGCCAAATACCGGTCCTCATTCGGCGTTGTAACTCTGGGGCAACCTGTGATGTAACATCTACTCACATTACTATCATCTTGGAATCGTTGCCAAAGCTTGGAGATGACACTCTGGGCAATTCGAAGTTCGTCTGATACTTCCAGTTGGGTACGCCCACATTCCAGACGGCCGATAATTCTACCACGTAAAAAATCATCCAAATGCGTCCTTTGTGTCATAACTATTCGGTTATCGCACTGAAATGCTTATAAAGCGCCTGCGAACAATTTTACTTCTTTGCCTGTATTCCTTATATATCACTCTCTTACACTCTCGTCATTGTGACGTACCATCGGTGTCATCTGGTTACTTCCTGAAATTCGCATATGATTCTTGAAGATGTGTGTAGTGATTTTACAGGTGACATATTTATTTTAGAGTTCGATTTCCGCGTGACTCCGAATTATCCTTAATTTATGGACATCAGTGTACTTATTTTAAAGCTTGCATAAGCAAACAAGATGCAAACTTACAAAATGCGAAAAAGGGAGCAAAGTACATCATATTTACTTGGAAATAACACCCCTTTGTTATATTTTTGTTTTAAAGTTTGGTAGGGTTTTATAAGGAAGTATTTCACAAAATGAAACTGAAGAATGAGAAGAAGGAGTTTAATCATTACAATATAGTAGAATAATTACACTGCTAATTACTGTCTAAATGCTACATGAACTATATAGGAAATTACTATATATACACATTACTGGGCCACCAGCGGCCAAGCGGTCGCTGAACACTGGTAGTTCGGTCCAAGGTTCGAATCCTGCGAACGAGCTGGCCCCATGTGTAACGTGTATACGAGTCAGTTTCCCATAGAAAGTCCTCCACGAAAGCATCCTCTCCTTAGGCAAACAGCCCTCGAAGCTTTGCCGTAATCACATAAACCCACCAACCCACCCACCCACACTGCAAAACTACCCACCAATTATAATAACCACTTTTAGTAGCGCATCTTCAGTCTAGACGTGCATCCATTATACTGGATACTAGTATGCTTGAAAACAAACAGGTAATAATGTATCATTAATTTTTTTCCAAGTTTTCCTTCTGTGTCATAACAAAATAATGTATATAATTAGGTAGCTTCTTTTTCATACCAATCAGAAACAAATGAATTCTAATTAGAAGCATAATGAGATCACCGTTAAGATACGTACGTCGTACAGCAATCGTAGACATTTTGCTTCATGAATAGGTATTTAAAAAGCGCCGGGAAAAATCTCAGAATCAGTGTTTTGACCCCAGAAAGTGATGTGTTAACTTTCTTGCGGATATTTGTAAGAACCAAACATCATGCCAGATACGGATGCTTTGATGCTTCATAAAAGGAACAATAAAGATACTTAAAAAATATACAGAAAATGCACATAAAAGGGGCGTAGAGGAGAAGGGAAGAATATAACTAATTTATTTTGAAGATTTAAGGGAGGGAGAAAGAAATTTCATACGACCTTTACCCTAAATAGAACCAGAGGTCCTAGTGAGACGGCCGAGGTTATAAGGGGGTGTGGTTTACACCACCGCCATTCTGGATCACGTGACACCAAAAAGTGATGCTGTCATCTTGGATTTTCTCGGAAATGACGTTGATGGGTTGAATGACGTCATACAAGATAGGTTTTTTTTGTGGCAATAACAATATTTTTTCAAAGTATTTTTTTGGTGGAACGATTTTTTGAACTATGTGTTTGGAATGACAACAGTTTTAACTAATTTCCCTTTAGTATTTTGAATCATTTAATCGCAAATTACTTTTAATTGAGAGTCCCATTATTTAATATTTATTCATTTTTAATTTATTCCGTTTTTGTTTTAATAACAGTACTTTTTTCATAAATTTTAAAAAGCTGGGATCGAATCCATCCCCTCTCGCATTAGAGGAGAAAGTGCAAACCATTACGCCAGTAGGACTTTTCAGATGAAACCAGATTATGGCGTTAAGTACAAAAAAAATCATGACGTCACTGCTTGGAGAAAATGCTAGTGAATAAAGTTCATCTCTTTTCAAGTTCCAGCTTGCACCCAAATTTTATTTTACATTTATTTTTATTTTATTTATTTATTTTTTAAATTTTACAACCCACCTTTTTTCTTCTCATTTTTACTACACTACATTTATTAGTTCTTCTTTCCATGTTTATACTTTCTGAAAACGCATATTTTACTTTTAATTTTCGCAAATTAATGTTTCAACGTTTTTATTTTTACAAAAGCAAATTTATTTTTTACATTTCCCTTTTTTATTTTACAAAATTTATTTTCCAAATTTTTTTCTTTTCACTTTTTTATTTAAAAAAAAAGTTTTTAGTTTTTCTTTTCACATTTTTATTTAAAAAAGTTTTTTTTACGTTTCTTTTTCTTTTTTTTAAATTTTAGAAAACTCTTCATTTCTTTTAGACACATTGCACCTTAGGATGTGTCCGGATTGTAGACAGAAGACCTATGCATAAGGCATTTCATGCATAAGTACTGTGAGGTGAACATAAAACACACATTTTTTTTTTCAAAAATTTTATCGCGTTTATGTTTAGTTTAACATGGGGGCAGAAAAGAGCAGTCAGGAAAAAACATGTTTATGTTACGGTAAAGTAACCAAGGATTTCTGCCTGTGAAAGCATGCCTTCAAGGCTTTCGAAATGTAAGCTGATTTTCAATCAAATAGAAAATTAAAAAAACCATAAAATTCTCATGCAGCCAACTTGTTTTGATACCAGGAATTGAACACAGAATAGAAATGCCTATGCTACGCTGCTTTAGCCTCTTGACCAGTGGAGGGCCAGCCAGTTTAGAGTGCACATTAATTCAGTATTCAAGAGTTAAATTTCTGACCGCTAAAGAGAAATATACCCACAGAGTTTTAAATTTAAATCCAGGGATTCGGATATAAGCAAAAATAGCATTATTACCTTGCTGGCTTGAAGACCGGACAAGCTTTGGCTTCTTTGATGTGCGACGAGAGATGATTTGAGTGTATTGGCAATGTCGTTGACATTTGATGGGAGACTGCTCACAACGTGATCTAGCTGATTGGCGGATATAGGGACGCAGTCCTCGGCACCACCACTCTCAGAAGTCGGCGTCTGGGACGGGACAGGTGGAGTTGGGACGCTGCGGCTGCTGCAAGGGGACGCGCTAGCCGACGTAACGGGCGTGGAAGCGCTACCGTTCGTCTGCTGTTGGGCTTTCTGCTGGGCTGCTTGCCGAGTTGCTTCTTTCACCTCCTGAAACTTCTCGATAAACTGAAAGAAAATTTTTAGAGATTATTAAAAAAACAGCGAGTAAAAAAAATGAGTATAAAGGAATAGTAATATCAAGACAAGACTTAGGTCCTCAACAAAATTAAAAGCATAGAACCATCAATAAAGAATCAAATGTCTTACGATGGCAAGTACTTTTTTAGGTTTAAATAGACAAGTATAGGCTTAAATTATTCACAAAATATATTTAATTTTATATTCGGGTGACAGTGCTCATAATTAAAAAAAATTATGTTAATATATTTTGTTTCTTACACGTTTTACCAACTCTATCAATAAGCCAAAGCAGCTTGAATAATAATTTCCAAAATAAGGAATTTTTAGACTGTAATACAAAACGTTTAAATGGATACTCTAATTAAATGAAACTGTTTAGTTTAACTAGGAACCTTAGTTATCTAATTAAACGAAAGCTCAACGTCTAAGACCGAGAATTCTACCAGTATATGATTTCTAGAAAATAGTAGGCTTCGTTCTGTCTTACAGCCGAGTTGACATTTGGAATCCAAATTTCTATTCTGACGGTCAAAAAGAAATTTTATTTTTACTTCGAGCTAAGCAGTCAAGACAGTTTGATTAGGTTAGCAGAAGTCTGATTAAAGAAAATGCCGTTGGAATAAATTAAAATTATTTAAAAAACTGAGTATTAATTAAATTTAACAATTTCAATCAATTTTAGCTGGATCGCGAGAAAATTAAATGGCAGTTACACCAAACTAATAGAATATAGTTGTAACTATTATAAACTGAAAATCATCTATATCCTTTACTACTCAATGAAATTAAAATTTACTAGCATTTAAAAGCATAACATAAGTAACCTCCTTTTCCTGGAAAGCGAAATTACATATAATATTTGTTAAAATATTTTGTCTATATGCAGTTCCTTCCCATCGGAAACCTATGTAAATGTGATCTACTTTCTTAAACTTTTTTGTTAAATAAATGTTTTCAGCAGTTGTTGAATCGATCCAAATTGCATATTTATTTGACAGATCTCCATTTGAACTGAATTCAAAAGGAATTTTAACCCTTAAATGCATGAATTTTTAATTGAATTTTATTTTTTAAATTTAAGTCAAAAATACATTAGAAATGATATGAAATAAAATAGGATAAATAATAAAAAATCTAAACTAAGTTTTATTCCAATTTTTGAAAAAAATTTATTGTTGCCAAATGCCTACATTATGCAAAGAAAAAGAAGAAGAAAAGATAGGCAAATGTGTAATAACAATTTTATATAATAATACATACTTTACACGCTCGTTAAAAAAATTTAAAACTTTGAATACATCAAAATAACAACAAACACAAAATCAAAAATTCATAAACACAAATGATCTCCACACCCTACACATCAACTCACAATAATGACCGTTACACCGTTAGTGGTGCCACCACCCTGAAACTTTCAAAACTATATACGTAATCAGTATGTATCCAGTTGGGTTTTGATTTGATTTACATGACTAAACATGAGTATGTTGCCAAATGGCAACTACATGCATTTTAGGGTTAAATCGAACAGACATGAAGCGCAGTTCTTTTTATTTCAGATATTTTATAATTTGACTTTCCCACTTAAATATTAAATACATAAACCGTTCAAAGTACAGCTAACTTATTTTAGGAACGAAATGCTTAGACCATTTTCCTATCTATTTCTACCACTGGATTTGATAGATTTTAATCAGATATATCACGCCATCTAGATAAAGAAATTTAGGCGCTTGTTTCAAATAATTTCAATGCTGAACAATACAATAAAATTTCTTATCGTTTTACCCAATTCCTTCTCACAGAACATAAAATCCTTTTAGGAATTTTTTAGGATAAAAGGAATCAAATTATATTCCGTACTGAATGACCCTCACCCTATCAATTTTTTTTCTCTTATTCCGTTTTCGAGCCAGAAATCAAACGACGAATATTACTGGCCAAAATAAAGATAATGTGATTTCTTAAATTTCAAACTGAATGAAACTATACGCCAGAAAAAAAAGGAAAGAAAAAAATGTTTGTACTGGAAGAACGTTTGAAGGATGGTAATGGCGGGTGGAAAGGGGGAGAAAATTCAGTCTATCACAAAATAATCTATTTCATGGAAACGTCAAAGAAATATTTGACTCTTAGAAAAATGTCATTTTTCAAGAAAACAACAGCCAGCAGAGATAAAAAATGTAGAAGAAAATCATAAATTGAAAGTTCACCATTTGAAGGAACAAGAAAAATACTTGACACATAATATCAAAACATGATGTCATTGGAACCATATGCCCAGGCAGACTTTATAAACATAAAACATAAAAACATGATAAAATAAATGGTAAAAGGAAAAACCAATAAAAATTTATAAATTTATTTTGCGCATAAAAAAGGACCCCTCTAACTTATTTTTTAAAAAAAATATTTATTTTATTTTATTTTATTTATTTGTATTGGACGTGTGTGTATTTGTAGTCATTTAACATTAGTCTGCTGATAATTTTGTAAATAAATAAAACACATGAATTAGCCCAATTGCTATTCTCTTTAATTTTTCTATCTATACTAGCCTGAATTATTCAAAATGTAAGACTTTTAGAAAATTTTAATAGCGATAATTCTCTGCGCAAATTATTTGTAATAGGTTCTCCAAAATAACATCCCTCCGCTTAGGCATATAGCTCTAGAAAGTGCTTTACCATAATTAATTTAGTGACTAATAACTATGACAAAAGTAGTTTTGAATCTATTTTTAAGGCTTCCGTTTACCAGCATTGCAAATAGACGAAATACACTACGTAAATCTTCCAAGATACTTCATTTTTCAGCAAACTCAAGTATTTTTAATTAACCCTGGATCTATGATGGCTTTCAGCAACCGAAATTTTTTCGTGGCTAAAGAAAATTATGTTAAGGGGAGTAAACAAATAAAAATTAATCATGTATTCCAAAAGTTTCAGTAATTTTATTATAAACAATATGTTCTGAAACTCTGAAGTTATAACGGCATACAGCGTTCACCTGTGAGTGAATAACAGTTCAAGTACGAACTTTCATTAAAACAGTTGCAAACGCTATTGAACATAAATATACAGAGCACTTCGAGTATTCTACTTATGAATATTTCTTATACTTCGCCTTTTTGCGGCACTTCTTATCTGAAAATATTAACTATTATGCCAAGAATGTGCAAGTTTTTTGCAAATCGAAATTTTTGTCATCTGATGATAATTTCATGACTAAATTCTTCATGACTGTCAGTAAGGCGTCATCAGATAAATAACACTGGCTGTACTTATTCTGAGTCAAATTATAATAAAGAATACTTGAATATGTAACGAATAATGCTTCTTAATTCTTACTTATATTTTATTTTTATTCGCTTTTATGTAGCATTCAAATAGATGATTTTCGCTCCATAAAAATAAAAGGATACCACATATACTGTCGCAAACATACCGAATCACTGTTAGAGATTATTGTGACTTGGAAGTCACAACGATAAATCATATGAAAATAAAGCAACCTATGTCCCAAACTGTGATTTTTGCCAAAACAAAAAGAAGAATTTTAGACAATTATGATACTGTAACCTTTGGATATTACTAATGTACTAATAAATGGAAAAGAAATTAAGAACAATACATGACGAATTAAAACAAGAATATGACAATTATGTCATATGGATTCATATAAAGAATATCCTTACGATTTAATAGAAACCGTCAAATATATATTTAGTAAATATGATATTGAAAATTTAAAAAAAATTATCGAAATGATTTCACTTGATTTAGAAATGATTTCGGAAAAACTGAAGGTAGGTTGGAATATTAATATTAAAAGATGACATTTTTTTTTACTAATAAATGGAAAAAATAAATGATCAACTAATTGGCCAAGATTATAGTATAGCATATATTTTAAAACCTTTTAAATCATCACCTAATAAAGAATATGTTCTCAAAATACTTGAAGATATTGGATATTTTGATATAAATAAAAAATCATGTGATGTAATAGAAAAATCACACGTTTAAAAAAATTAAGGGAATTCTTTTTACTAATAAATGGAAAAAATGCATAGTCAATCAAATCAAATATATGATATTTTAAACCTTGTGAAATCAAATAATGTAGAATATATTCATAATTTAATAGATACTGTCAATAATTTACTTCATAAATATAATATTGCTTTTTTAATTACGAGAGAAAAGTGTAAATTACATGCAGAACAATACGAAGCTGACTAAATAATTAAAAAAAATTATTAAAATTATTGCTTAAACGAAAACTTATAACAGAGTATTGATATACAGACTAAGCGTTATTATACAGGTTTTATACAACGCAGGTCCTACAGCTTATAGTAGCAAACAATTTGTGATAGCTTTTAACAGGGTAGCTTACGGTATAGCCGATAGCCAACTATTAACAATACTAGTGGGACACATTATATAGGAAGATATATCAGTTACCTCACGGGAAGAAGTTAAATGTATCAACAAATGCCAGCATACTAATACGTGACTTCAAAGTAATATCAGGCTATACAGTGTTAAATAATCTCCAGGCTATCAATCGTATGGTATGGTTTTATAAAAATGTTTTCAGATTGTGACATGCCTGCAACTTTTGTTACTATTTGGAGGAGAGGGATTAAAAAAAAAATGGTACCGATTAAATACATTTTGTCGATACGAAAGACGTCATAAATTATAAGATGCACCAATTAATTTCAATACCACTGACAGAACAAAAGGCTATCTCAAAACAAAAAAAGAACTGGTAAAATACATATAACAATGATATTTTAAATAACGGATTTCAATTCATTACCAACAACAGTGTTTTTAATTTAGCTAGTCATTTGGAAAAATTTAACTTTTTTTTTTTTTTTTTTTTTTAAATAAGAGGGCAGTTCTTTGCTTAACACGAATTTAAATATTTGATAGTGTTTTATTTCTTACGGCGAAATACATAGTGTATGAATTACCTACACTTAAATATGCATAAATCCCATAAGAGAATCAACAACAACAAAAATATATATACTGTATATACGTGAATAAGTATGTGTGTTGGATGTAGTAATGCGTACATATATGCAAGTATAACTGATTTTTCTTTGAGACAGAAAACGAAGCCAAACAGGAATATGCCTTAAACGGTAAATTTTGCCAGCAGTCTTCAGAGTTTTTGAAAAAACACCTTTTTCATTGTATTTAGCCAGATAAAAATAAGTACTTATCACATAAAAACATGAAGAAAAACAACAAATTCATATTCCCTACGCAGAAAATAGGAAATTCAGTCTTCATTTCAAAAATTTTCTGAAGAAGGTCAAAGTCAGGCATAGGAATGCGATCGATAGCCAATATGACGATTTTTTGAACATAGCATATGTTACCTTTCGCCAAAATTCTCACTTGGGATCTAACAAAAATAGATGAAGCTGCAAACATATGTGGTATAGAAACCTCTTATTTTCTTTTGTGCCTTTTGAAGGAAAGCAAACAGTATCTTTTGAAGTACTGCATCACATGTTCAAGATAAACACCTTGAAACTTTAGTCGAAAGGCCCTTTCTCTTACATTAAAATTTCAGAACTTAGCCATAAAATAAATAATAACAACCTAGAGCATTTTTTAGTTAGTCAACATAGGCCTGCAACGAATTACTTTTTTCAGAACACCACGGCGAAGTCGTTTTTTTAGTATATGTGTCTAAACAAACAATAAATTCTGAAATGCAGTGCCTTTTCTTACTATATGCGTCTAAACAATGAAAACCTTTTGAAATGCAAATGATGATAGTATGGGTATATGCAAAGGAAATTTTGCCCATGCGTATAAGCGTATAATAGTACTTTAATACTGCGCCACGTACCAGTCTGGAGAGAGAGAGAGAAAAAAGAAATATCAAGAAATCACGGAGTAAATATAATTGGGATGAGAAAGAGATGTGGATTACTATTTAAAGCGGCTATTATATTTTAATTAATACTGTCTGAAAATAATATATTCACTGAAATACAATACAATAGCCTCCAGCAGAATTTAAATGCACATTGCTTGAACTTATAGAATGAAAATGAAATAAAATGCACCAGAGTAATTTCATGATTTGCATTTTCCCAGATTTAGTTGCATATAGGAAACTCAAAGACTGCCCCTCAAGAAGATAACTTAACAGATTTATTTATCTAATAAACAATTTAAAATAAAATTGATAAAAATACTTCGTTTTATTTCTGTTAATCTAAAAATTTGAAACTACCGGTATGGTAATCGAAAACAAATAAAGTAAATAAATCTACTCAACAACTAGATTCTTATCTAATTGTACGGATTTAAAGGAAACGAATTGTTTTAAATTAGTTTTAAGATAAAGCAACTTTATTCACTTCAATTTTATTTTTAAGCATGCTTTTTTCCTTTAATAAAATTGATGAGTTCAGTTTTCTATTACAATTTTAAAGAAGCTATTTATTTCATTGAGGATCAGTGCATTACGCAAAATATGAAGAAGTCACAAAAAAGAAATTTTAATACATTAAACATGTAGAGACATTAGGTATTTTTTTGGAACAAGAGAGATGAAAAATATGCAATGCCTTCGCCGGAACCACGGACCTCTGAAATACCGGCTCAGTGTGCTGACCATTACACCACGAAGGCACGCTAAGAGTGTGGGAGATATATCTTATATACTCCCCTTTTTAAAGGGCGACTAGGGTTTTAGGGGACCTAGTCGCCAAATCCTGGGTGTGGAGAGTCATCATCCACAACCCTTTTAGTTCGGGCGCCACTGTAGAGACATTAGGTTATTTCGAAGCAGGAGACATGAAAAATGAGCAACGCCTTCGCCGGGAATCGAACCACAGACCTTTCGGTTACGCGTCGAGCATGCAGACCACTACACCACGAAGGTATGCGAAGAAGGCGGGAGAAATACCTTACATACTCCCCCTTTTAAAGGGCGACCCTGCTTTTATATATAGCAAGTTACACCTATAAGGGAGTCGCAGAAAACGAAAATATTTTCAATTAATAAACAGGAAATGAGCACAGCAGCTGGAATATTTCGCAGCTAGGTGATCAAACCATTCGTCTGCAAACGAATTTCTATCCAGAATTTGCTCATACCTTAATTTCATGACGGTCTTTAACACATGGTAATCAACAAAGTGTTACCGTGAACACTTCAAGGAGAACAATATTTTCACATAATGCAATTTTAATTACCAAAAGGTTCATAATTACTGCAATTGAGAGTAGCAACTGGAGATGGAATTTCAGATGGGCTACTTCAGCATCAGACGAAACTATAATTTTTTGCTTTCACATTAGCAAGATTTCTCTCCTCGACTCTCGGTCTAAACACGTAAAATAAAAAAACAAATTATACGAATAACGAGTTGAAGAATCGAACTGTCAGAAGAGAAGAAACAGCAAAATTACCAGCACGAGAAACAATAATGACTGTAGGTAATTCATTTATAAAATCGGTGGCCGCATATTAGGTGCCTTCACAATAAAATGGTCATTACTTCTGGCCTTAGCAGTGGCCAATGCCGTTATAGGCAAGTGCCCGTCATTAGAAAAAATAAGTAAATAAAAAACTCATTTATAAATTCAATTTTCCTTGTTTAAGAAATTTTGATAAGAAGGCCAAATAACACAAGTTAGCAGGCAAGTAATGATATGCATCAATAAGGAAAGACGAAAGCGCGCAAACGAACTTTTCATAATTTTGAATCAGATCGTTTATCTTTTAAAGCATTAAATGGTAAATACTTGCAACTTTTAGGCCTTCAAGCCTAAAATATTTTAATTTATGACGATAATTATAGAAGTAGCTCTGAGCAAGTTACACATATTCTTATGTACCTCAAACAATTCCCTAAAATATTTGAACAAATTGTTTGAAAATATATGAAACCCATCATTTACAGAAATGCCCTAAATTAGTGTTTTCCAAAGCAAGCAATATCATCCTCTTGGGAGCGTTTCAAACAGCCAGGAAAGCGTTAGACATCAAGGGGGATGACTGAAGGAATTACATTTGAAAGCACTACAAAAGACGGCATTTACCATTACAGTAAGAGAGGTGTAATTTATCCAAGAATTTCAACATATTGCATACAGAATAGAATTATGCCTTGCACTTTTTTCCCCGCATAATATCATACGCTGAGGAAAGTGATTTTGGTGCTGAATGCCAACAGAACAAAGAAATTACCTATTAATTACTGAACAAGGGGATTTAAGATATCTATTACAAATGTTAATCGTAACATCGTTAAGCTCCTTTCGGTTATCTTTATTAAGTAATGACCATTTTCTTACTAAATATTAAAATATCATTTCTTCTATTGTAATATCATTACCGCTATTATACGACTGCAAGTATACATAAATTTTTATCACAAAGAAAAAATAAACATAATTCTATTCTATATGCGGTATGTTGAAGTTGTAAGCTTTTTGAAAGTATGCAATTAAATAAATTATAAATGAGCAATATATATATATATATATATACACATAAACAATTACAAAATAATTAGGATAAAAATAATAAATTCTAATGTTTAAGCAGCTTAGACTGAAAAATTTATTAATTTTACAAATTAAAAGTTTTTTACGTCAAAAAGATTATATTATCGAGGGAAATAAATTATTGCAAAAAATTTGCAATTTTTTATTTGCTAGAAAAATATTTTTCTAGCAAATAAATCAAGAGTGAGTCGATTTAATCTTTTCAAATAAAACTTGAAATAAACATTAAATTTAAAAAAAAATGTATTTTAAATTAAAATCTTTTTTTAAACACGAAAATCAATTTGTAACTTAATTATTCATTACTTAATGCTTCAGTTAGACTCATCAGTGGTAACTAAATTAAAACGTTAAAGAATAACAACTAATGAGTTTTGGACATACGTTTCGTCCTTTTTGACCATTTGAATGAAAAATTAAACTAATATGCAATAATATACAAATACTATATATATACACATACACACATATAAGCAAATACACACGTACATACACACACGCATATACATAAACTCACACTCAAACATGTTTTTATATATAGGTAACCGTTCATGCAGAAACATGAGAGACGTTTTAAAAAATAGTTCTAATAAGAGGACGGTTATTCAAATACATTAAATCAATTCTCATTACCGATAGTCCCCGATTTACGACGGTTACAATTCTTCAGCTTTGACAAAGTGAAAACGACACGCTTTCAGAACGAACCGCCATTAAAATTTCGCATTGCAGACCTTCTTCGGGTTAGAAATGTGCGGTGCAATAGGGAACATATACGAGTAAGGATGATGACTAGAAAAATACTAACCAGACTGTTCTTCTTCAGTATAACATCTAATATATTACACAGTATGCAATATTTTTATTATTACAAAAGCTTTGGGTACTTTGTCCAGCTAGCAATGTAAGCATTCTGAGTGGATTTTACGTTAAACCAGGCGTCTTGATACCGGTTAGGTTAGGTTAGGTGTGTAAAACACATTACCGATTCACAACATCTGACACAACATACAGGCGTTTATCAGAGTGTAATCCCATTAAAAGTCAGTAAACATTTGCATATTATAACTGCAATTTATTTCGTTTGATTTGTATTTATTTATAACAAAGAGCAAATCTAAAAGGGATCTATTTGGGAACAGACTTCACGTGGAACTAACTCTTGGACCTATGAAACGTTTCTTGATTATTGATATTTTCTGTAACTTCTTCCCATTCTATCGACTCTTCTATTAGTTTAATAATTAAAAATAAACAGCAGGTTGCATATTAGTATTACGTTAATTTTTCTCGTAATTTCTATTTCTTCTGCCAGCCTTCATCGGAATGCAAATTAATTGAGGTTTAAAAAGGCAAGCAAATTTATAATTTAGGGACACAGCTTCGGTAATACATAAGGGGGGGGGAATTGTTTTGTGAACCATTTTCCTGCTTTCCGATCTAGTTTTAGCTATTGATTTTGTGTATTAGCTAGCATTTGGGCGTAAAAGTAGCGCGTTGTTGGATTCGAGTTGCTTAAACTAGCCATTTGTTGTCTTGCACATATTTAGAGCATTGGTCAGCGGTTTTATCGCTCGGACGCCGATAGTCTTCCCGTTCTGTTTTGTTGCAAAATTCTGTCGCCTTATAAGGTATTTCTCTAGCCTTCTTCGCATGCCTTCGTGGTGTACTGGTCCGCACGTTAAGCGCATATTCTAGAGGTCCGTGTTTCGAATCCTAGCGAAGACGTTGGTCATTTTTCATGGCTCCTGCTTCGAAATAACCTAATGTCTCTCGAGTGTGTAAGTCTACAGTGTCTGTGCGGCGAGGATGCACTTAAAATACATAGGAAGCCGAAAATCTTCTCGCGTAAGGTGATAAGGAAAAAGGGTGGGAGACCCTCGGACCTTCCCCCCCCAGAGTGTTTTCTCTCAAAATTAGGGTGCAGCTGCACAGTTAGTGCGGTGGGACTAAATCTGTACAACCTATAGTGAAATTCTGGTGCCCCGCCCACTTGTACAAGTACCAATAAAAAAGATGGAAAAACTCTCTTTCATAATAACAGAAATAATTATTTCTAACTTTATCATTTATAATTTTTTAGCATTCCATATTAATTTTAAGCATGACAATGAAATTTCTGAAATTTTCAGTACCGTTCTTTTGGATTTATACGCGATGTCAATGTTCCACGATAGCAAATATTACAATAAAAATATTACGTCCGTTTTAAAGTCGTACTTTTGCAAATCAGCATTTTTGCAATCGAAATTTTTGCAATCAAAATGTTAAAATCTGAACAGCACAGAAACAGAATGGTACACCCTTGAAGATCAAATGCAATTCAGGCTGATCATTTGGCAGGAACTAGGACTGAAACATACTAAACACAGACTTTACCTCTGTTAGATGACAATTAATGTACACAGTTATTGTCTTCCACTCTGCATACATTCTTGGTTAAGTGGTTAACACACCACCACCCACCCTGCAACTAGAAGACACGAGGTTCGAATTCCGGAGAGAGCACAGTTGATTTATAAATTTCTTGGCTTTAAAGAAACCTAATATCTATGCAGTTATTACATTAATAATCATCGAATTGCTATGCTAAGAAGTACTTAAAACGATATAAAGCAAAGCGCAGGACCAACGTTCTTTTGACCTCGAGGTTATGCAATTTGTGTTATTCTGTCATTTACTATGTCCAAACAGTAGTCATACATATTTTCTTTTATGTAGATTATAGCCACACACCCAAGGTTATCAGCTACGGAGATGGTTGCCTTCATGAACGACTTTTTAAGAGAAAGCGGCTCGTATCTGCGTTATACATGAAGAAAACCATGTAAATTCCTACGCAACGAGGCCATTCGCCGAGATTTGAACCCGGGGCGGAGAAGCAATTTGTTTAGCGACTTTACCACTCTGCTGTTCGTGCGTCATTTCATATACTTATTTGTAATTTACACATAAATCAGACTCGCATATCACAGTATTCAGTTTTTTTTATATGTAACTGCTTTTTTTTTAAATAGTTTCCTTTCATTTTTTACAGACTTTTATAAAAGAATCAAATATACTTCTTAACCACAAGAAAAGATGTAAACAATTCATGTGCAAATAAAAAACAGCAAGTAAATTTGTTTGATTAAAATTTTCTTTCTATTTTAACTATCCTGTTACAATTCTGGAAAGAATTTACTGTCATTTAAACACCCGAAAACGTTGTTTTATTTAAAATACTTTATTAAATTCCAATTTCCATTTTTATTATTGCTCACTTATAGCAACAGACCTTTTACTAAACGTTTGAGATACATAAAACTTAATTTTATCTCGTTTACCAGGGTGTGATTCGATAAAGTTGGCTACAGACTTTAATTCCTTAATTAGTGGATACGCGCTTATGGAGTTTCTTAAAATAATCAATACAATTTCACTTTTAGTGTGGGACGGTTCGGTTAAAAAAAAAAAAAAAGACTTTTTGCGAAGCCCTCGTAGAACAAAAATTCCAGTGAGTAAAGTATGCCTGAGTGAGTTCAAAATTCACAGACATATGATTAATAAATATTTTAAAGGGATCACATATAAATTTAATAACGAATACTGATTTTTCAAAGGCGTAACCATTGATCAAACAAGCAATATTTATTCTGTAAATTTATTCCGAAACTTCTTGAGTTAGGTCTGTAACAGGCATGGAAGAATGACATAAGTCAATAAACTCGTGATTTAATATCTTGGCCAATATTTCCCGTAAAAGTACGGAAACTATCTTTTTTAACTCACTACAGTGTGATGTATATTCTACTAACTGGAACTTTTACTATCTGAAAACAGGTACAAAATAAATTAGATTTTTTTTTATAGAATTCTCCCATCCGCAGGATTGAAACTATTTTTGTTAAAATCTGTACAAATTTAGTACGCAGCCCTCGTATACAGTCTCACACATTTTTAATCAATTTCATAGTATGAAAACATAATTTATTACTCAAAATCATCCCAAAGATCCTTTCTTATTCCAATGATCGTGCATGCAGAAGTAAAAAGAAATTGTTAAAAATAATAAATGGAATCTTTCTTTTCCCGACCAATTCCTGCAGCGATGAAACTTGGATTTTTAAAAGAAACACTAACGACCTCAAGTTCAAATGAAAGATTACATTCACTTAAAATTCCATTACGTCGTTTATGGGGCATACTTAAATGATACAGTTCAGACGATGAAAATATACTTAGCCGATCTGCATTGTAAATGAACCACGACTTTAACCCCTTCCCTTTTATATGAGAGGTGATGATGTTAAAAGGCATAATAAGTATCAAAACAACTCTTAAACAACCACTCTTTACGTCATGACTGAAGTTATACCAAATGAAAAGAAAACGTGACAGGTGAAGCATGTTTTCCTTTAGCGACAGAATTCAAGAGAGCTATGCAATTCATCATGCTTTTAGAAAATAAGGTAATTTTTATCTTAGTTTATTCTCGAGTGTCTTTAACAAGGGATCACTATTACTTTTAGCAACACTAGGAATTACATCGAAAATGAAGTTCAACGTCTAATCACTGGTTTATATGTCTGTGTGTATAAGAAATATCTTTCAAGATTAATATCCATATATTTATACGGACAGTATACTTTAAATATATATATACCTTTTTTACACCAAAAGTAAGCATTCCTAAGGGATTGTTCCCTTCCAGAATTTTATGCAAAACCAAAACTGAATGAAAATGCTCAATTTCCTCTATACGTAGTGCCGCCAATAAGAGTGTAGACAAATATTGACAATTTCTGCTTGAATTTAATTTTCAGAAAGCAAAGGAAATGAATTTTTCAAACGATTTCAGATAAGCATAAAAAGAATTTCTGTTGCCAATGGGAGAGCAGAGAACATAACAAGGCAGAAGCTTCCACAGATAAAGAAAAACACACACTAACAAGGATGGTAACCCGTCGCTCAAAATACATAAAAATGAAAAGGTAAATGAAATAGGAGCATCCAACAATCGCAAGTCCCTTATGTTAACCCCCAAACATTACTTACAACATGTTATTCACAAAAGCTGCTTTATAGCGATAGTTCTCAAGTCAACTGCTATGACTATAAAAAGGGCAGACGTATTTTAAGAAACAGTACGTGAAGAACTGAGTTAATGGACAAGCAAAAGCTAAAAGGTCATCAAAACTCTAATGCCCACATTGAAAACTTTTGAAAAATGCTGCTCTGTTGTCTAAAATATCTTTTGTTCGATCCCTTGAACATTTTTGAATCTATTCTTATATATAAACGCTTAAAGAATATACAGCAAATGATTCCCAAAGTGTAGGTCGCAAAAAAGTTAAAAGTATTCTTTCCCTTATTTCATAATTATATATATTTATACGTAATTACGAATTAATTTATAATTATGAATTAATTAAGAGTTATGCTTATTAATTATTACTTCACTGCTACTGTGATTTTCCTGGAATTTTCCTTCAAAAGAGGCATAAGCATGTGGGTCGCAATAAGTCGCAATTTAATACATGTGGATCACGAGGGTAAAACGTTAGGGAAATAGTTATACAGAATCACAGCCTACTAATATTATGTGGAATATACTCTAAACACAGTGAAGCGGTGCTTTCTATCCAGAGTAAAAACCTTACGTGGACTTCAAGGATTCTGATGTGTCACCGAACATAATAAAAATAAATTCTGAGCATTAACAAACTGTACATAATAAAGTGTAAATTAAATTTTAAGAAGAAAAGTAATAATCGGACTTAGAAATCTATTATACTCACAAAAAATATGCAAACAGCACGGAAAACACGATTCCCCCCTTCCCCGCCCCCCGAGTAAGACTTTTTTTTTGTTTTTACGTGCACAGGAGAAATGTTAATTCTATACGAAGAGATTCACATTAACATTAATTAAAACGTAACATTACGGCGGCGTTTTTTAGCTTATTTTCCTCTAACTTGTAAATTTTCGAAGGCGCAGTAATTCTTTTAATTGTGTATTCTGCTTTTTGCGTAGCAGCTTAAATGTGTAGCAGAACAACAACACGACATGCGACTATGAGCTGACACAATGAATCGAACAACAACTGATCATTATAGTAAATAAAATTTCAAGCTTCACATCCTACGTGGAATTTACTCTATAATTAATAATGAAAAACCAATACTATACCATCTTCAATATTTTTATACTAATACATGACAGTTCTCCCCCCCCCCTTTTAGTACTTTGAGTCTTTTAGAAGACTCAAACTAACCAACGCTTTGAAAAAAGCTTTTGCCTCGATCTTTTACTTAATCTGGAATTTACAAGAGTGTAAAAGAATCAACTAAGATTAGCTTACTATTCTCTTCGTCCCCACCAGCTTTTATATAATTATAAGAGATTGAATAGCAGACCAACTGATTGTGCATACGTGTTCAAACTATTCTCGTATTTTATGCATGAAAAGGATATAGACTCTACATAGTTCAGAGAAAATCAAGTGCCAGTTACTTGATGACTCCAGAAATTCTCCACAAATATACTTTTTCTTGATATTTTTTGCACCAATGGTATCGGATTCTGTAAAAAATCTCATTCCTTTAAAGAGGTTCCCCCTCCTCTCCAGTTTATAAAAACCACTTTTTAAATAAATTTTAAAAGCGATGGAAAACTATTTGTAGGATTTTCTTAAGACAGTATGTTGCAGAAATTACGAACATACTTACATAGTCAAGAAAATAACAAGAAATCTTTTACTTCGCTTAATGAGAAATAAACAAATTAGAACCCCTCATTTCCTTGAACACCGATTTCAGCATTTTTACGATTTGACATTTTAGAAGAGAGATTTCGTTTTGCAAGAAAACTTTCTTTTCGCTAAGTTTCCAAACGGAACAGAAAAAGTGGATGAGCTGATTGCTTAAGTTCATTGTTGTATGACTTGAAGGAAAAATACACTTGGATTTACATTTCTGTAAGTAACGTCACTCAGTTTTTTTTTAAATATTTATTTGGCTAATATATTTTTCTTTTCTGAGTTTTTTTTAATTTCAAATTAAATTTAGCTCCGGCATGCAAAATTTTCCTCTTGAAGCTTCTGTCTCTAGTATGGACTGATAGAACTTTCGATGAAGAACACACATCCAATTTCTCGAAAAACAAATCGAACTTTCAGCTTCCTCAGCATTCAAAGCCAGACGGCTATTCAAAAAAGATTTTTAAAATATGCTATCATATAGTAAACACCCCCAAATACGTTTGAATACCAATTTAACCTCAGTGTCGTAAAACTGCTTATAACACCAGTAAAGATATTTTCAGAAACAACTATTTTTCACATTGGGTTAGCTTGGCTATTTTTTAGGGTAAAGCATTCAAAGCTATCTGCTATATCTACAGCTATTTACATACATGAACTGTCACTCAATCGCAAAGCTACTCAGTCGAAATTGAGAGGCCATTGAATAAACTTTGGTATTGTGTTAAGCATCCTATTCACAAACACAGCGAGTAGTACAGCAAATCTGCATATTCACCAGTGGAAATTATTCACGAAACTTATAACATGTGAAGCCCAGATAAAATTTCAAAATGCTTAACTTATGTTTAAAAATTTTATTTACTGAATCACTATGGATACAATAGTTATAAAACACAGGAACTTGCACAACGGCATGTCACTTTCGATCGAATAATGGCAGAATGATGGCGCACGAATCTGCAATGGAAGTCTACTTTATTTCTCCGCTTAATTACGATATACCAAGGCCAGTATCCGAATCATTCAAAGCGGTTCGCTACTTTCCGGACAACCCTTAACTTTTCGTGGAAGGGCCCACCAGCTGAACACTGGTAGTTCAGACCCGGGTTCGATTCCAGAAGAACGGGGTGGCTCATAGGCATTTTCGTGGTTTTTCCCATGCGCAAAGTGTATACGAGTGAGTTTCCCTTAAAAAGTCATCCACGAAGGCATTCCTCCCCTTACGCAGACAGCCTTAGTGTGCTTTGCCATAATCTACTAATCCAAACCAAACTTTTCGTGGAAGACTTTATGAGATATTGACCCAATTCCAGTTATAAATACTGAAAAACAACAAGCAATTAGCCGGTTCAATTTCTGGAACAGAACATCAGATGAACTATTATTTACTGGCTATTCGACAGCGGGTAGACTGTTATTCTTTGAAGCCGCTCCTTATGTCTTTTTCTCTCGTAACCTGATAGCTGTGGTGACACACCTGGGCTTACTATTTGTGCGAGACAGGCTACTTTAAGAAACAATATTACAAAAATTTAATCACCTGAAAAAATTTCCATAATTCTTAAATATTTTTCATCTAATTTTCAAAAGCTTTCACGTTATTACAAGCAATTTCTTTAGTTTTTCCAAAAATTCTAAATGGGCTTTATTAGTTATCCATCTAACAATCATGAATTATTTCGATTCTTTCTCTCTTTAGAGTGGCATGAACGTTTAAGACATCCAACGCCCAAAACTATCTTAAAGTGTAAATACCCCGTTCAACTGCATCCGGTACTCAGTAAGGTCATGAGCAAGGCGGTAATAGCAACGTACAGTATACATAAAATATATATTTGTAGATTTTACAAATAACTAACTGTCATACAGAAACAATCCATGAAACTTCAATATTATATCACTCAGTATTTTATATATAGTAGCATGTTGGTGAATACACGGGGGATGTTGCTGTACAACTCACATTATATTACATGAATTAAATTTTTACGTACTCTTTCTTCTCCCGCACTCTTCCACAGAAGCATATTCAGAAGAAGAAGAAAATTCATAGAAAATGCATACTGAAAAAATAGGCAGATATATTTCCAGATTACTCAGACACTCACATACATATTGATGGAAGTTCCAGCGATGGAAGACAGAAATAAGAGAATGTCTTCAGAGAAGGAATGGGCTAATGTAGGTAAGTGGTAACTGATCAGATAACGCACGCAAGGGTAATCTGTCTCAGATGGCACACGTCGAAGCAAGTTTTAAGAATTAAATGTACTACCAAAGACGGCAAAAATCTCAGAAATCATTAGTATTCTTCATCTTCAGGTTCCTTTTTCAGTTCAAAGAGAAAAACGGAGCGTGCCGCTTTATGATTAATAAGATGAAAAATTCACACTCGTAGCAGTAATGTAAAGCACAATTAGATATTTATTTTAGCCTTTTCTCTCTCCAGTCCCTGCGGCAGAAGTTTTCTTGGAATGGTTTAACTTTCCTCAATAGAAAGCCGTCACATCCACGGAATACGTAAATACACCACTCTCATTATACAACGGAAATGACGGGAAGCTATATCAAGTCGGATACCATTCATTGAGGAAATGCAGCTGAAAATGATAAGAAAGAGGTGCGAAGCGGAACAAAGATTACTGTTTTGAATATTTGGTAGTATGTAACAATACAGGCGGAGATAGAATCGGAAGCGTTCAGAAAACTATGGAATGGCATTAAATGTACTTGCGAATTCGTATATAACGTATTTTCCTTTACAATATCAATGGAAACAAACATCAGGACTGCGTTTTACTTTTCGTTATTCAACCGGCCGTTACTGACTAAAGATAAATTTTCCTTTTTGTATTAGAAGTTTGCTCACAGAAGGTCAGGAAAAGCAAAACATTTTCACTACAGCTAATATAATAGAAAGGGGAAAGGCTCATGGCAAACCTATAAAAACTAAAGACACTATGACCGGAGAGTGGTTAGCGCTCCGGGCTGCGGTATCATTCGTTGGGTTTGGGTTTGAATTTCGGAGAAGGCACGGATGTAAATGCATAGTGCCTGTGCGGCATAGGAACACTCAAAATGCACAGCGAGCCGAAAGTCCTCTCGAGTGGTTGAAGGTACAGAAAGAAGGGTAGAAAGCCATGATACCTGTCCCCCGGAGTGCTCTCCATCAAAATTAGGGTGGAGCCGGACAAAATCGTATTGTCACTTATACTGTGCTCCAGGCAAATGGCAATGCTTGCGTAGTCTTGCGTTCTTAGCCACGATAGGATTGCGAAAACTGCGGAGTTGTTTTGATTAGGTTTGTCTGACCAACTTCGCAGTTAGAAATAAGTTAGAACAAAATAAACTAGAACAATATAAAAACGAAAACCTCGCCTAAGTTTAGATACACTACTCGACATTGAAAATGCATCACCAAGAAGGAGTGGTCACAAATTTATGCAAATTTTAGAGTAGACGCACGTCACTGAGTTATGCGAATGATGTGAAATGCGCAGCTCTCTGACGCACGTGAACGAAGATATAAGGGAAGGAACGTGCAGAATGGGCAATATTCGTGTCGTTATTTCTGCCAGACGAATTATCGAAGAAAGTTGGTTTTTGTCCCGGAGGATACGTGTAATAGGAGAGAATGCCAGGCCGCCGTCAACGAAGGCACTTCAAGCAGATAGACTATATATCTTCAAGCAGATAGATTTTACGAGGGGTATGGTGATCGGACTGAAAAGGGCGGGTTGGTCCTTACGTCAAATCGCAGCTGATACCCACATGGATGGGAGCACAGTGCATCGGCTATGGCGAACATGGTTGGAACAAGGGAATGTGGGAAGAAGGAGGGGTGCAGGTGCAGCCAGAGTGACTTCAGCACGCGTGGATCGACGCATCCGTTGACAAGCTGTGGCGGTTCCGCAAGTTACTTGTACCGCGATTCTGCAGCATATGCAAGATACCCTGGATGTTCCCGTGTCGACGAGAACCATTTCCCGTCGATTGGTTGAACGTGGCCTGCACTCACGACGTCCGTTAAGAAGACTGCCATTAACCCCACAGTATAGACGCCAACGTTTAGAATGGGGCCGGACTGGAGCGATGTGGATGACAGAATGGCGAAATGTCCTGTTCTCAGATGAGTCACGCTTCTGCTTATCCAGTGATAGTCGCCGCATACGTGTGTGGCGTCGACGTGGAGACAGATCTAATCCGGCAGTAACCATAGAACGCCCCACCGCGCGACAACGTGGCATAATAGTTTGGAGCGCTATTGCCTACGATTCTAGGTCACCTCCAATTCGTATTCAGGGCACTATGACGGCCCAACGTTACTTGGATAATGTATTGCGGCCGGTGATAATCCCCTACCTTCAGGGGCTGTCGAATGCAATTTTTCAGCAGGATAACGCCCGACCACACAGTGCTCGCATATGCCAACATGCTGTGCAAGGTATACAGACGTTTTCCTGGCCACCGTACTTCCTGACTGTCACCAATCGAACATGTGTGGGATGTGACTGGATGCCGTGTGCAGACTCTGCCCCTGCCTCGTTCAGAAGATGAACTATGGCATATGGTTAAAAGGGAATAGAGAGCCATCCCTCAGGACACCATCCGCACTCTTATTGACTCTATGCCTATACGTGTTTCTTCGTGTATCGCTGTCCGCGGTGGTCCTACATCCTACTCAGTCGACGCCGTTCTCGCTCTGTATTTTAATTATCATTTTGAAATAAAGATCACTTATTGCTGTTTGCTGTCTCTGTCTTTTTTCCAATTTTCATCACTTTCTGACCAATCCTTCTTGGTGTTGCATTTTCCATGTCGAGCAGCGTATATGTGCAAGTAACAAAAAGCCAAATTCAGGCCAACAACACCGTTTAAAATACGATCATAAAAACAGGAAGTCAATCAAAGTCAACAAATAAACTCATTAAGATAAGAAAACCAATTCAAACTACATGTTTAAAATGCGTTTGCGTAAGTGTAACTGATAAGAGTTTGCGAAATTCCATTTTAACTCAGCAACGAAATTTATTGTAGTAGTGTCAGATCATTTTTGGTCTTGACAGTCTATAAACAAGTGTTCATAAGTTACACTACACAAGAAAGATTTGGTCTGAAAAAAGATTGCTTTCCAATAATTTTAAGACATGCTATGCCAATAAAAAATTATTAATGAAATCCGAACTAGCCAATCGATAGGTAAAAAAATAAAATTTATATCTAATCTATGTAATATATTTCAGATACCTTTTATAATTTAAAAAAATAAAAATAATAAAAAAAAAAAGACTGAAGTTTTACTTTTAAGTGATACTAAAAAGTTAAAAGTCACTGAAACCTAAACATCGATTATTTTGAATTGAAAAAACATTTCTTATTCTTTTATTGCACTTAAAACATTTTTTATAACTCCCCTTTCAGGCTCCCAAGTGTGCGCAGAGTGTAAAATTGTAATCACACGTTTGAAAATGCACAGACTTTTTTATTTTTTGTAACTTTAGATATTAATTCGTTCCCTTTCCAGTTTTGTTATTATTTATCTTCATTTCTAGATTCTTCTAGTTTGGAAAATTCAGGTCTTTAAAATAATTTTCTTAATTACCCACTAATTAAAAATAAATATTACTACAGCTGTAAGGAAAGGTAATATTATATTTACATTCATTATTGAATGATATAGTCATGGACAGTCATTATCAGAAAAGAGTTTTTATTATTAATGCATAATAATTTATGACCTGGCAATATTTAAAATGAATGAAATAAACCTTCCATGCTGTATGCTACTTTATAAGTTTCCTCCGCTTGAATTTATCTTTCGTATATTATTATTGTGGTAATTTATGAGGTGTTTACATACATAATTACTGGACACATTGCTTCCATGCGGAAGCAGTATATGCTCAGGGCATAAAAATTTTGTGGTAGACCGGGAGGGGGGTGAAACTCTCGTTAGCAGGTATGCTCATGGGATCAAAAGATCATCCGGCATCAGAGCGTGTACGCTATATGGTAACTTTTTTTTGGTCTGCTTTAAAAAAAAATATTTTTAATATCTGAAGTGTGTATTGTGTCTCATAATGCACAGTTTCGATAAAATCAGAAAAAACTTTCCGAAATTTTTGTTGTTGTTTAATCAACTAATTTGTTATTACTTTAATCTGCACAAACTTTAATGCGACAAAAGCAACTACGGCTCATCTAAGTTATCATCGCCAGCATTACATAGGGTGTGTACCATACATACACACCCTATATAAAGATAACTTTCTATCGAAAGACCATTAAACTTAACTAAATTGCATCTTTACAAAAGTCTTATAAGACCTGTCTTGACTTATGCATCAGAGAGTTGGGCATTGACTTTACGCGATGAGGAAGCTCTAGGAATTTTTGAGCGAAAAACCTTACATTACATTATTGGTTGGGTCCAAGTGAATGGATCATGAAGAAGAAGAACTAATTCAGAACTCTATAAAATTTACAAACAACCTGATATTGTAGTCAAATTACAGAGACTTAAATGCGCAGACCATCTGGCTAGAATGAATGAAGATCGTTGCTGCAAGAAAATCTTTTTGGTAAAGACCATGGGAAATAGACCTAGGGGCAGACCCCACTAAGATGGATTGATTGTGTCGAAAACGATCTTAATATTTTAAAGGTTAAAAACTGGACAACAGTTGCCAAAATGTCTGGAGAAGGCCAGGGCCCACCCAGGGCTGTCGAGCCATCGAAGAAGAATCTAACACAACATATAGAAGTTTAATTCGAAAATATGTTAAAAGAAAAATATTCTGTACTGAAATATCTAATATTTTAAGCACAGTTTAATGACCATACATAATGCTTCATAATTTTAGGAATTGATTTTGTTTTAGATTCTAGAAAGCGTTTTAACCCCGCATTTTAATCTCTCTGGATTTAAAAAGAATTATCTCAATGAAAGTAATGCATATAAAACTAATCTGTTAATAATAATATGTTTGAAAATTTACTCACATATAGACATATAGTGACTCAAACTTGTTTTCGGATACTTGTGTTTTTTTAGTTTTATTTGCAAATATCAGTTACTACTTAGCAGAATGACTTTATTTTCAAACACATGCTATTAATCACGTATTTTAAAACCTGCTTATTTTGAAAAAAGTTATTTAAAGCTTTTTTGATAATAGATACACATATTTAAAAAGTTTTGAAAATGAACTGATATAAGTATTGGGACACTACGAATAAACAGTTTGTAGTTAATAAAAACATAGAAATAACGGGACATTCAATTTTTTATAGCTAAAATTACACGTTTCTTGCATTTTGGCATGGATTCCACTAATTTTCACACTATTTCCCATCTTACGTCGAATTTATGCGTAGAGAACATCAGCAGAAGCTTATACGTCCACATTGCCTGCTTCCTCTAGTACAGGACGTTGATGGTTCAGTTACGCTTAGGGTAATAACATTGTAGTCTGCAGCATGTCCATTTCGTCACCTTATACGAAAAAATAAATATCGCTGACATTTTTATGTGGTCCATGTCCGTTCAATAGCGTAGGCACTGCTATCTTCGGGTAACCGCAACTTTCAAGATGAATACTCCATGCATTAAAGTTTAATTATTCAGTTATAGACTGAAGAACATGAAGATAAAGTTACACATTTTCCCTGGCTTACACAGCCACCAGACAAACATCACAGAAGCGCTGTGGTCAGATAGAAAATAAGCGAGATTACGTTTTTCTCTCTCAGCATATGTCAAAGAACTGGACAATTTCTACTTAAAGAACAGTATACAATACCTAGCCAAAAAAGACCGGAACTTGTACACCTCCATTACAAGACGATTCCAAACAGTTTTGGATGCCTCAAACGTTCCTACATCATATTAGGTAAACAAGTTTCCATAACTTTAGGTGCTTCCAAAATGTTACACGATTTACTATTTGTAACTGTTCTATCAAACACTTTTAGGTAATCAAAAATATTATGCAAATGCAACGAATGACAACAAAATGAAAAAAAAAAGAAAAAGAAAAGAAATACTACTTTCTACATAATAAACGCCTGCCATTTGGAAAAAAGTAATTTAAAAACCGGAACAAAGAACTAGCAAATATTCGGTTTAATCACATTAGCTTATCAAACAGCTTCTATGGAAACAACTCAACTTCCAGTCAACCGTTTAATTCAAATTCTAATTATTTAACAGCACTGCCAACAGAAAGTCGTCGAAACTACATATTAGCTCAGTATCTCATAACACTTTAATCTCGATCCCCAAAAATTATAGATGGCTCACAATCAAATTCAAAGTTATTTCCGCTTCACAGTCATTACACACTAACATCCACATCAATTATTTTCCGAAAAGAGAGTTTTATTTATTTATGTTTGCCGACTTACAAACGGAAAATTTCAGAATTGGTGATTTTTCAAAACCAGAGAATCTACAAGTCACATATAAACCCGATATTTGAATGAAAGCTATTCCAAAACGAAACTAACCAATAAAATTTTAAATAGTCTTTTTATGGGGGGGAATGAAGACCTTAGGTAAATAAATAAATAAAATTTTAAAACATTAAAGGGTAAGACACGAAAAGAATTGCATTATTCACTATCATCGAGGAAAATGCAGCAATAGAGTAACAAGAACAATACTAGAAATAACAAAGATTACACTATTATAAAATCGAACAGAATGAATAGTGCATTACATGCCAGTTTAAAATGCAATATACGTTAACAACGTTTGTAACAGAATTTTTGAGTTGAAAATGTGTGCGCATGTGATTCTTTGTTATAAAAGGTCGAACATCTTGCTTCTCTGTCGACCATACTGTATTCATGGGAGCAGCAGAAGGTAATCCATTTGTGAAGCTAGCCGAACGTTACTGTAGGGCGTTTTTCATCGTTGAACGCACGTTACATTTTCTCGCTCGAGCCGCGACGGAAATGGAGCAGATAATTCAAGAGCCTAGTAAAACCGCTCGCGCGCTATGGCAGAAAGCAGAAAGTGAGCATAATAAAAGAGCCCTTAGCGCATTTTTTGAAAACATGTTGCAAGTCATATACAACTTCATAGTCCACGGCAGAAACATGAAACATATTGTAATCATTTATAGACAAAGTACTCTTCCAAGGTACACAAAAGGTGGCAAAAAAGAATTAAAATACTATGATTTCCTTTAAACATCAGCCCATCAAATTTTTTGTTTGCTAACCAATCAGATTTCTTCTGACTGGAAAAATACATAAAACACACCATTCACCGTGCTGAAAATATATAAATAAGAATGAACAGTTCAGGGTAGCACTGACGATGAATTTATTTTTGAGAAACATGAAAGTTATTTAGAAAGTAATTGTTTTGAAAGATTACACTGTGATTCTGATGATTAACGTTTTTGTTTATTTAATCAGTTACGGATAAACATGTTTGTTTGACTTTAAAAAAAGAAAAGTACAAGAGGGCTATCTGATTAAGAGAAGAGATGCCTTTACGGAGGATTTTCGAGAGGGAACTGGCCTCGTATTTATACTTATACATGTCTTAGAAGGGTGCCTTCCTAATGGGCTTTCTAAAGGGAACTGGCTCGTATTCATATTTATACTTGTCTTAGAAGGGTGCCTTCCTAATGGGCTTTCTAAAGGGAACTGGCCTCGTATTCATATTTATACATGTCTTAGAAGGGTGCCTTCCTAATGGGCTTTCTATCGCAGATAGCAACACATGTGGGGGAAAACTCGAGAAATTTATGCAACCAGTCTTTTCGCAGGAAAACGAACCTGAAATGAATAACCAGCGTTCATTGGCTTTATTTACTTGGCCAGTGTTTAGCGTGACTCTGATAATAGCGGCACTATTAAAACAGCAAAGGAAAAAATAAACAGACTGCTATTATAGTATTTCAGTACAAAAAGACTTCAATGATAAGTAAGCAAGATTAAAATAAGACCTATCAAATTTGATTATGAATTTTGCTCTCAAATAAATCGTTCATTACAGAAGCATGAAAAGCCGAAAAATTCCGTGTTGCTGCAAGATTTTGTCCCCCCCCCCAAAAAAAAAATTCAAATGCCAGAAAAGAATGCAAAGGGTTAAGTTTATTTATCCATTTTTGGTTTTAAGCACAGAGGAAAGAATATAAAGCATATTCTAAAAAAGTAAATACGACATGTATAAATATCATGCTGGTAGTATACTGTAGAAGATTTTCTGAAGAAGTAGAATTTTTTACGTCATTCTTTTTCAAAAAAAAAAATGAAAGAGGTTTAAAATTTTCAAATAAATTCTATTTAATAATTAAGAAAAACTATAATCTGAGAGGCACATTCTGAATAAAAGATTAATATTAAATGGAATTCAAGCAAAATAAAAGAAAAAATTTTCCTAAAATGTATTCTGTTTTGGAGTAATATTACACATTTAAGGTTAGTAGCATTCTATCAGCCTAAAGTTCTAAATAAATTATCATCATAATTTAGTTGCTATCTCCGTTAACCTAATTTATCAGTCAAAAGTTTCGAACACATTTCTTTATATTTATTCAATGAGTTAAGTACCGCTCTTAAGTTCGGCATGATTATGTGCGATCTAATCAACAGTTTGTGACAGTTGTAGCGTAAGACTATTAGTACTTTGAACATCATTTAATGTTAAATTAATTTCCAAAATTCAAACTTTTATCTTTGAATAAATGAAATTCCTCACTGAAATATAAAATCTGTAAAATTATACTGAATATTATTGGGTACTGATCTACACTTGTAGCGCAAAGACGAAAATCGAGTATTCATAAAAATGCTGCAATAGTAGCATGCTTTCTGATTTAAGCTAATTTTATGCATATAATCAGAAATTGACGTAATGTAGATTATATGAGAAAACAAAGCAAACAAATTCGTTTCTGAAAGATATAAATAAAAAGTATCAATAATACCACTCTAAAATAATACTAAAATCTTTGAATTTTAACGCCTTCAAAAATCATTAATATTTCAGATTCCTTCTCTTAATTATTAAAATTATAAATAAATCCTTATTTAACCGTATGAAACATTTAATGTGCAACAACACATTAGAATAAATTAAATTAACCTCTTTATTCTCACCTGATCTTTAATGAAAAGGATGAAATTAAGAACATTAATATTTGATCGCTGATTGACAAGCCTTTTACTAACACAACTTTATCATAAACTAGGCTCCCCTCTTAAGTATAGGTCAACGAAAAAAAGAATAGTAATATTAATTTTATACGCCTTTCCTTCAACTACTGAGGATTAAAAACTTAACGGAAGTTCAACATACCAATTATGACTAATAAGCCCCTAATACTCAGACTATTTCCATTTTAAAGAATCATCATTTTCCTTATTTTTAGCGCAAAGTTTCGTCTTTAGCTTATGGAATAAGATAAAGTTTTGCGGACTGAAATTTCAAGAACAGCATCAGCATATTATAAAAAAAAAATACCTGGAACTGATTACGCACTTCATTTATTCGCCCAACTCATAAAAATATCACTGTAACACTCTGACCGTCACGGTGTTTTCCCTAAGAAAGCCCAAATTTCCCCAAAATATCATGAGACAGAGGTATTTTTCTCAATTTTAATGACAAAGTGTCCCTGGATTTATTTAAACGTACGGATATATCTGGATTTATGTACTTTTCATATTTCGCCTTAAATTCTTGAACATATTTCAAGATACACGTATATATACTTCCTTCAATGCATTACAAAAAATATTCGCCAATATTAATGCTCAAGACTGGACGGAAAATAACTCACTTTTCTTAATAACTGACAACATGAGACGCATTCGCTATATAATCTATATACACAATCTCAGATGTAGTAAAATTTCTCAACTTCTCTAACAAGTAAATTTATTGGTTCGTAAAATTTAAAATGCAAAGCAAAAACGACGACTTCGTAAAGTAACGAGATATGTCGAATGTCAAATTTTTGTGAGTTAATTCAGATGGAATTTAGATAAGGATATTAAAAAGTTTGTTGTTCTGATGCATGCAAAAAATACTTAACCCTATTAAAGTGCACTGCATATTCTTCATATGTGCAGCTCATAGATACGACGCTTGAATTTTTTCCGTGGAATAATATTTCTTTGAATGTTATTCAGTAAGGAAAAGTAAGTCTTAAGTGACATCCTAAAAAGTGCTTTGCACAACGTGAAGTCTAAGAGGATAGGCAGGAGCTTTTCGTTTAATTGGAAAAGGGAAGAACCTCATCTGAACCTTTGCATAGTTGCTCTTCATACCGTGAAAAGCTTTAACTACCGTTTTCCATCGTAGTGCGCGAATGATTTTAGACTCGAAGCTAAGCTATTACCAAGCAATGTGACATTTATTCAGAGGATAGAGTTTTTTGCAGATACTTAACGTAAAGTTGGAGAAACATGGCATAATATATGAATACCAGAATTATATAAATAATGTCAACTACCATAAAAAGCAGAATTTTCGAATAAAGTTGCTATAATTTGTTCCACAAATGTACTCCAGATCGGCCAATTTATGCAGACAGGCAATACATCTCAAAGTAGTGTTGGAGGCGGTTTCTTTTGTTGCATAAGTTTCTGTTCAGCAGCTTCTTAATGGAAAGAATTCTGTTTTTTGTCAGTCATTGTACCGGATTTTAATGACACTTAGAAGTAAGAAAATTAATCTGATAAGTAAAGAGTCAAATATTAAAATTACATAGTGTTCCTAATCATTTGTGTCCTCACTTATTTCTTATATAAAGAACGTAAAAGAAGTCGTTATAGTTTATTAAAGATTGTATAGACTTAGATTGCTACAGATCACAGAAAAACTTCTATTCCAAAAACAGAGTTTAATTTAGCGCTTGAACAAATTATTTTTAAGGTGTCATTTTTTAGACGAATTCCAGTTTTATGAGCGTTTATTGGAATAAAAAAATCACTCCTTTAGAAAAAATAAGCATGAACAGAACAATATAACTTTAAAACTGAGGACAGGAAGTTTATTATATTTCTATACTTATTTTAATTATTAACACACTCGAAAGTTGGCCAAAATGTGCATAAATAATAAAAAAAAATACAAAAACACCATTTCAAATCATTCTGCACTTAAAAAATAGTTTTACGCTAAATTTGGCAGCATATAAAATGCAACTATAAAGTCAGCAGAGAACAGAGTTAGGTTAGCGTCATTCGAATATGGCAAGTACACACAGCTAGCTGCTTAAAGGAGAGATGCGTTCGTGAAGGGCTTTCTGAGGAAAATTGCCTCGTATTTACATTACAGATAAGGAAAAACACGAAAACGAATCATGCAACCAGCCCGTTCTCCTCGGATTAAACACAGGTCGAAATTCTATCATTCACCGGTCTTAACCACTCGGCCACTGGTGTGACCAGCAGGGGTCAGTAAGAAAGATGCCTTACAAGTACATGGCCCGCAATAGACATACTTAGTACTGAGGAGGAGGGAAAATTTCGTTTCATCTTTTAAAAAATCAATCTTTTTGCTGAAATGATGAATTTTCCTCCACATGCAAGAAATAAATAAATAAAAACAAATTCTAAGCAAATAGCAATTGAGCTAAAAATGCATATGGCCCCATCAGCGGCCAAGCAGTTAGACTCCTAGTATTTCTTGACATCTTAGGTCTGTTATTCTCACGCCTTCGCTTCGTCGCAAAAAAGTGATTGAAATTTATTGGCATAGAGGATAGTCAAGCCAATCACAAAAGGTATCGATTACACATACTTCAGTTAAAAGACTTTCACTTGGTGCATTTAAACTCTGATGCAAGAATCGACATCGGTGCATAAATGTACATAAGGAACGTACACGATGGCGACCGACTTAATTCAAAAAAATTCTCAAAATATAACCGGCGTTGTTCAGATTAGGGGGGCGGCAGTTAAAAGTAGTACTTTGGGATCTAAAAAGTTCAGTTTCTCGAGTACATTAAAAAAAAAAGGGCAAATAGTGAGAAGGTAAAGTTTCATTTGTAATGACCCCTTTTAAAAAACAAGATAAATTCTGTGCAATTAAAGTGATTATTTTCCTCGTCGAAATTAAACCAAGTGGCAAACAGTAAAATGCCATTCTATTCTTAACTATTCCTTACAGTGGCGTTACAATGTAGCACAGTCTTTAATTTTCATTTAATTAGATAGCTTTTAAAATGCTTACTGTCAAAATTCCTTGACAATTAAACACTGGCGAACGCAATAACAAAGCTGCTATACATGAGGTCACGCACTCAGGCTAACGCTGAAATGTATAATAAATTCCAGAGTCCAATATAGCAGCAGTTTTAACCAAATTCTCACTGTAAAAATGAATGGAAGAAAACCTTTTCCAAGAGAAGCTCTCAAGGCTTTTAAATTATAATAATTGGCTTAACGACAATATGGCGTGACACATTACGCAGAAATAAGAAAATAGCTTTCACAGATTATTTTCGGAACTCACTCGGGAACAGATGGTTCCTTAAAACGAGAAAAACTTCTTTAGAATAAACGTTAAGAATTTTACAGAACTATGGAATTTATGTAGGCACTCGGTGTGTAAAATAAATAAAAAAAGTAGCTTCACAACGAAAGTAAATATATATGAAAAACTACGAAGGAAAAGAAATCGTAATTCCTCACTGCCAACAATAAATCTAGCTCCAAAAAACACACAACTATAAGAAGTGGAAAATTCTTAATAAAAATATAAAAACAGAACGCAATACCTTTCGCAAAGTGAATGACTACTGGTAACAGGAAATTCTGTCCGCTGCAGCAACAGCCGCTTCTTCATCAACTTCTTGTGGAATGTGTCGCTGTCAGCTTCCTAGAACACCATCCAAATCTCCAGTCTTTTCAAACTAATCCGATTCTTGCTATATGCCTTTTCCGCAGTCCTTTCAAATGATGATATTCTCGCAAAGAAGTTGTATAATTGCTCAGTTCTCCTAAATTAATTTGAAGACCAGAGCATGGTTTTTTCTCCCTCTAAATGCATGCTAGCCAAAATAGAATGTCTCCCAGCGACGGTTCGCTTTCCCCTCCCCCCAATAAAAAGTCTGTTTTCTAATTTGAAGAGAGGAGCATTTCCCACTTTAAATAAAATTTTTGCTGAAAAGCAAAATGGCGAAAACTTGAACCATTTTATTTTTTTTTGAATTTCTCTATTCATGATCTCAAAAATCTGTAGTTCAAGATTCATTATTATATGCTCATGAAAACAGGCTGCAAAGAAGCCTGAATAGCGCAACGTGAAGCATACCCCCTCCCATATTTTGTTTTCCATCATAATTTATAATATAAATAACTCGTTTACCTGAATAAAATTTCAGTGCACATATCTGATTTTATGAACACAGACCTATCGTTCCTTTTCTTGCGTTCCGTCCATATTTTATAACAATTACATACGAAAATATAAATAAATAACTTTCATATTTTTTCGTAAAGCGACTTCAGTTCCGAATGAAATACAACAACAAATTCATATGAGATTACAACACAAACAGTTAAATAAAACAGTATGCACTGTTTTGAATTTAAATGTTTCATTTGGGTAACCTTTACATTATTATGTCTCGTTTTCTTTGCAGTATAATCTAAGGAGATGCTAGAAGATTTTGTGAGGAACTATCCTCGAGTACGACAAAACTACAGAAGGGTGCAGAGAACCCTTTATTAATTCAATGTAAGTTTCATAGATGACGCCGACTCGTGCTTACAGAAAGCAACTCTTTTAGCTAAGCTCAAAAGGTAACAAGTAACGTAAAATAAAATAGAATTAAATTAGCCTAACGGCCTTTCACAGGTTACTTAACGCACAGGCAGGGTCTGACTCGTAAACGTCGGCGTAAAGAAGCCTAATGGTGCTCAGCTAGAAGCACTCAACAGTATAGGAATCAAATCGCGCTAGTAAATCAAAGAAAACAATAAGCCTTCAAGGGCCATAAGATGCTCTAAAAATCATCTTCCAAAACGTTCCCTTAAATACTACTTCTTTCAATCTCACTTGAAAACACGCGCGCTAACTCATTCTGACAAGAAAGCATGGGTTGAAAACGAGAATAAAAGGAAAGTTGCTTTAAAATAAAATTAAATTAAATGGATCCCCACAACATATTTAATCTAATTCAAAAGTCAGGAGGGATGAATAAGGTGTAATTAAAGACTTCGATAATTATAAGCAACAATTTAATTATTCATTATGTTTATTCTTTCCAAAGAAGATGTCACTCCGAAAGCTAACAAATTACAGCGATCAGAGAAATGAAGTAGAGATCAGGTTTTCGAAGCCTTGGTGGAGTTTAAAGCAATACCTTGGCTTGAAATTTCAAACGTCTGGAAATCCTCTGAACCTCAAAATCTAGAAACTTAGGTCATAAAAATGAAATAAGTTCCTCCTTTAACCAAAACTGAATATACTAAAATTTACTAAGAAAATTCACATCTAGTTGGAGAAATCTTGTCAAAAGCGTAAAAGGTTTTAAAAGCGAAATTCTTGGTTTCGAAGGTAACTGTTTCGATAAAAAATCTAAATTATTTCAATTTAGTTTTCTTTGTAAAAAATTATAAAGAAAACTAAACTCAAAAATCAAACTTTAGCATATCTTTCATATATTCATTCACATTTCACAATTAAAACAGCCAGTTGAGAAGAACACATATTGCACATTTTTAAACTGCTTTTTTTGGAGGGGGAGAGAAAAACCGTATATATAAATAATCAAATGTGAAAATAAAGAACGAAAAGTAAGACGATATAAAAATAATCTGCTTTGTTGCAAAAAACCGAGTAACACAAAAAGAGAAAAGATAGTCGCCTGATTGTATATCCCATGCAGTCGAAAATAGCAGTTGTGTGTACATTTCCTGGAGGAATGGTATTTCGTCTGGAATGCAATAGGAAAAATCTTACACTAGAAATGCAATGTAACAGAAAACCCTGTAGGAGATGAAAGCAAAGTTACGAAAAAAGTCGATTTCTATTTCTTTTCTCTCTACGCCATTTAAAGTATACAAAAGCATTCTTTAGATTTCTAGGTGTCAAGAATTAAATACGGGGTTAAATAAGAAAGCTTCTAAAAATGATCAGAAGAAAAGGAAGAAAATATTATTTGTCTTTAAAAATAATACTCCTTCTGCCATTAGTTTTTACGATGTTTGCCCAGCAAAGCTATCACATTATCAGTGATGAATTTCCGTAAGTGGCTTGCCATTTTTTGAGAGGCTAATGCAAATATGATATAATTTTGATATAAAACATTTGTCTTTCCACAGTTCTTTATTTTTCATCCCTATTCTGTTTTATTAATTAATTTTTCTCATTCATATTTTAAAATATGGTTGGATAGTTAAACTTTTTACAAGAAAGATTAAACAATTTCAAAATATGATGAAAACATTTTGGTTAAATATTTTATCAAGTTTCCGTATGCTTCAGATTTTACATTACATAGTGTATTTAAAAAGAAGGCTTTATATACTGATTTAGCTAACCATTTACATCATTCTATTTTTCATTTCAGTGACTACAAATCTCAGAAACCTACCTTTTAAAATTAACACACTCGCCTAATTTGCATCCAGCAGAATTTTTTGGGTTTCAGATTCTCTAAATAAGACAGACCTATCGTAACACCAGATACTTGGTATAATACTGCTCGAGTCACTATTCGATGAATGATGTAAGTAAGCAGTGGCACATTGGCATGCCGCAAGAGCCCATTCCTTCTGAGTGAATGCATCACATAAAAGGAAATAATACACGAAGATGGTTGTCACTAATTAGAGACTTCTGCAAATGAATTAAATGCTCTGATACTTGCCAGAGAAGAACAAACCCCAAATATTACACAGTTACCCTTGGCCTTATCTTGCTGCAACGAGGAATCCATTTCTTTCTGTAGTTTTCTTCACATCCCATACAATCGCCCATCCGTTTAAAATACTTAACACTTGCGCTCGATGAACGAATTTTCAGTCATCTTGCTTTCAGTGTCAAAACACATGAGCGCAGGGAAGGAAAAGATTTTTGAACTAGGAGATCCAACAAAAGGATGTAACGGAGTAGTCCTCCCTTGCTTCTAGCAAGAGAAACATAGCATTTCACTGTTAAAATATTGATATAACTTGAGGCACCAATGCTGCTGTTTTTCTGATGTGCGGCAATGTCGCATATCCATGAATTATGCGCGGCAGACGACGCTGTGTATGATCATCGAGAGTTTTTTATCGGCCGTAGCAGGACAGTTCACAACAATCGTTCTATTCTGTTACATATTTACAGTATATCGGCGTATTCTTTTTGCGACTTGATTTCAGAGATCAATTAACCACTGTCATTACCTACAATCAACAGCTTTTGAAACTGCTTGTATACTTTTATGTTACCTTCTCCATGGAAGTCGTAAGACAATAGTCTCATTTTTTCTGACTTATGACAATGACTGATCAATAAGGTTTGGAGTACCAAACAAAAATATACGCCGGTTTTACTCTAGAGCAAAATTAATTGTGTAAGTTTTCGGTTCTAAAAATAAGACTAAAATAGGGCGACTGCTTTTCCACAGGTAGCATTACAAATAATTTACTAGTATTCGAAAGAAAACCTTGTAATTCTTTAGCTTTGAAATTTTTAATCAGAGAACCTAATATCTAATGGAAAAGATTAAAAGTACCAGAAATACTATTCAAGGATTCATAATTTCCTTCAACTTGCGCGAGTGCATGAAATATAAATAATCATGAATAAAAAGCTTGCCCTTTTCATGACGTTTTCGTAGATCCAGTTTATATATTACCGCTACATTTTGGCTTAGTTACGCAATTCTAATATACTAAGGGGTAATTATGTGATACGAATGGAAAAACATTATTATCATTGTATATGGCGGAAACAATTTGTTCCCTTATATTGATATAAACAAAACAATATATAGCAGTTTTCTTCTGCATCGAAATTAAACATATTATGGTAAAGAAAAGTCAAAAAGCTAAGAACAAACAATGGCAAAACCCGAACTCTATGTAAAATAAATAATTTTAAAACGGAAGACAAGGGTAATAATTTTAAGTAAAAATGAACATCTTTAAAATAAAGTACTGCATTAGCACATAACCAGACAGCTTTAATGTATAAGCCTATACATAAGGTTTTAAAAGCATTACACATACATTTCTACACAAGGGAATGCATTCTCAGTAAGACTACTAAAGTAAAAAGAAAAATAAAAACAAAGACTAAACATTCTTATTATTTCAGAGTCTTGAAGCTGGTCTTAATAAAAATCAAATATTTCCTTAAATAAATAAAATGCACTCTAGCATTGCGAAATGTTAGAAAATGTCACTTAATCAGCAAGCTAACGCAGAACGCGAACAAATCCAAGAAAATACTTTCAATGATACTTCATTTTTCATTTATACAAAACCGCATACATAAAAGAATTTTGTTACACAGATGACACGCAAGACGATAACTGTGAACTGGAAAAATTTTTGAACGACCAGATAGAAGAAACTTTTTTAAGCGACTTTCAGGCAGAAACTGTCGATGAACCCTAGGAGACAAGTAATGTCAGAACGAGACCCAAGGGCATCATGAAAGTGCGCTATCAAATGACGTTAGGTGCTGAAATATGAATGGCGGTCACGTGATTCTGGCTCTTATCGAGACACTACGGGAACTGTGGATATTCTTTACTGTTCTATGATAATGCATTTCTTCGTTTCATTTATGCGCACTCACTTTATGCAGAAAATTGTAAGGAATTCTTTCTCTAGTAGTCAGCAATTTATGTCCAATACGTGTCGGACCACTTGCAGCTTAGTAGTAGAAATAGTCAGTCATCAAAATGATGGATTTAAAAGCTAGATATTCAATATCTCTAAGAGTAGCACACACACACACACATTTAGCTCATTTTTGGTCCATTTATTGAAATTCACAACGTATTCTACGTTAATTTATCAAAGTTCGTTACTCATCAGAATCTACCACAGTTTTTCTACTCATAAATATGGTAGAAACATAATTAGAAGTTATTTCAATGAGCACTGAATTTAAAGTGCTTTAAAGGAAATTGAACTAAAACAGAACTACGTAAAAGGTAAAATAAAATATATTTATATTCCTGTGTATATATTTTAATATAAACATTGGAAACATGTTATAATGTACGTTTAAAAGCACAGATGCTGGATGATATTAAGTTACAGCAAAAGAAAATTCCTTTAGAATTTAGTTTTCCCCTTCCTTTGGCGAGAAGGTAAATTGAAAAATCAACCATGCCTTCTCCAGGAATAGACATTCCCACTCCTTCAGTTAATTGGTAGCGGGAGAAGCGACCCAGTCAGCAAGGTGGTGACGAGTTATTAACTATACGTCATATTTTAGTTCGGGCTCCCCTATAAACTAATTAGGTTTTTTTTTAATACAAGAAAGAATTTCAAAACATCAACCGTGCCTCACCCAGAGTCAAATCCGAAACCCTCTACCGAACTACTAGCTGATTGTGCTGACTGGCAGAAGAGCCCTTAATTCCAAATCCACCGATCCTATGCAGATTCCATATTATCGGGTTGATGGAAAAGTTCGTTTTGTTTTTTGGAGATTTAATTACGAATTGACACTGTATACAATACTGTGATGATCTGAATTTTCAGCTTGTAATACGTAGACAGAAGCATATAAAGGCAACACGCCTGTGACAATAAATCATTTTGTATAAAAAAAATCAAACGGCTTAAAATGACAAAGGATGAATAACATATCACACACTATTTGCTGACGTTTGGTCGATTGAACATTACTGCAGCAGTACTGGCATGATGAAAACACGTACGGGGAGGATGCGTTTAACGATAGCTTATGTCGTCGCTGCTTTCAAAAGTTCAGAGATGGAGACAGAAGTTATAAAAGTCAACCACGTTCCCGTATATCTACCAAAGATTTCTGAGCAGATTCTAGACCACTTTATGCCATGCAACTGCTAAGAAATTAGCGTAAACGCAAATCATTCTCAGACTAATTAAGATGAATGTACGCATTTGGATTCATTACAAGGGAGGATCAATGTGCTCCACATTTGATCTCTGAAAAGCAACAACAGTGAGAACCAATACCTATCTTTCTTTGCTTTCTTGTTCCAAAAACGAAAATTTTTTCGAATGAATTATGACTGATGAATACTTTAAAGTAATGTAAAATATTAGATGGCAGCAAAGCCTGCTCCTCTCACATCAAGAAAAGGACGGCATTCCGAAAAGGTTTTGTTAAATGTGCGGTGGGATATGAAGGGAACTGACATTAGCTCCAACGTTATCAAACAGTTAATGCTCATATATTGTACCACTAGTTGGAAAACCTGAGGCAAAACTGATACGTAAGCGGTCAGAACTTGTCATTCGCCAAGGAGTTATCTTTCAGCATAAAAACTCCAGACCTCATCTTGCTTTGATCAATCGGACAAAACTGTACGACTTTGATTGGAAAGTTTTACTTTATCTTCCGACTTTGCTCCTTCGCACTGCTATCTTTTTCAAACGTTACAGAATTACCTAGCCCTTCAAACTTTGGATGATACGGGAAATGAGGAAACAGCATTATAAGATATTTTAAATCAGAGGATTTTTATCGACGAAGGATTAACCTACTACATTGGCAGATGGCAACAGGTCATACTAATTTTCGACAATTACGTGAATAAGTATGTTCGTTACGGTTTGTTTCAACTTACAGTTCTTTTTCACCTAAAAAACATGACGAACATTTTAAATCAGCCATTATAATCATTTATGGTACACCCAAGCATCTGTTAGTTACATATGTACAAATAGCTTCGTTTTTCTGTCTTAGACACATTACTTCACAATATGGAGCATTAAATCATAACAAAAAATAAAATATTTAAATACATAATAAGAAAAAGAATAGATTTCGGAACTTTTCAGTTTCATTGCTTGCCATAGCCAGCTCTCAATAATAATAAAGCAAATATTTAGATCTTTCGTTTTGTCAAGCTCTTACAAAAGTCTGTTCATTTTAAATTTAAAATGAACAGACTTTCTAAAAGTTAAAATGTTCAGCTTATTTGAAATAAGAATATTCAAATTTATTAGAAATTTTAAATTAAATTCTGAAATATTAACTTTTTTAAAATCGGGAAGTTTAAAAAACAGACGAATATTTCCTTATAAATACGCTTTAAAGATAATGCATAAATATTTTCAGCAGTTTGAAAGCACTTGAAAAAAAAAACGTGGCTTGAAATATTCAAAAACTAAAATTTCATTAATAATAATGCCAAAATTTAAATGAAACGCTATATGTGGTTTGTGAAAAATTCTGTATGTAGTGTGTAAACATATGCCATACACAACTTCTAAAAAAGCCTCCGTTCCTTTTTCGCTGAGACTCAAATAACTCGCGATTCTAATACTCTGAATGCACATTAGGAGAGTATTAGCAAAACATTGCTTCTGAAATCTCTTTCTGGAACTTAATCATGGTTCGTTTAATTACCTGAAAGGTTGGGGTGGGGGGTAAGGAAATATTGAAAAATGGGTATCTGATGAGCTGAAAGATAAATGACAATCTAATGTTATTAATTACGTAGGACATTATATTAATTGCATGTATACTTCACACACATGTTGCATAATTATATTAAATCATTTTCTCCTGTTTCAGTCGGTGCAAAATGTTTCTCTAAGTTGTCACAATAACCCATTTTGTCAAGCCTTCATTAATCCTACGTGTGCTTTGACAAATTTTCACTTGTTAAGCCGAACTGAATGATCATTCCACACGCATTCGATACTGAGGAAAAAGAACCAATAACTGAAAACGTTCGTGAGTTGGAATAAATACGCTCAAATAATTCCAAAGACAGAGCATTTGCATTCTAAAACACCCTTACCCGCGTTTCTTTTCATGCTGTCGGGTTCTATCATGGCAGCTGCAATTTACATTTGTCGTTCACATGTCTTTTTATGAGCATACTAGACACCTTTTGTTTTGTTAGCATGTTGACCTCGGAATAAAATTCCTTGAGTTCCAAAGGAAGAACAGTCGAATAAAATAATTTAGAAAGAATAGTACGCTACTACGCAACAAAACCTTAGCTTTTCAGACCTATGCTTTTATCACCGAGTATGTGTCTCCAAAAAATTTCTTTTTTACTTTACAGCTTCCGAATTTTCAGAAAATGTCTAAGAATTTTTTTCCTTTTAGCTCTGCACTGCACATTTACATTTCCTTCCTTCTTATCATATATCTTCAAAATCTAGCTTGAGATTATGCTTGAATTGAAAGAACTACTTTAGCACGAAGATTTGGAATACACTCTCTTTTATTAGAGATCTAAGCATTTCAGCAGTAAAATATTTCTAAAATCAAACACGAATGAGGGTGCTCAAAATCATTATTGCACCTGAGTCTCCAACGACAACTCTTTTCAGTCATTTCTGGAGTGAGGTAAGAATCCCTTAAACTTGAAAACCCAGGAGTTTGACTTCGTTTCTCATCTGGGTTTACTTTATGTACCACATACCTTAAAAATTAAGAGAATCGATTAAAAAGAAACTTATTAAATCAATGCTTTAGTGCAAACATACAATTATCATGAGTTTAGAAATACTTACAGTTCAAAATATCGACGACTTTGCTCTCAAAGCGTTTTAATTATTCAAGTACGGTTCGCGTATTTTGCTAAAATTAAGATAAAATTATGCGACGGTAATTTGCTTATGAAGAGGGTCATGGAGGACTTCTAAAGGAAGTAGCACTTAATTTATTCACACCGAAAAGAACCAGGAAAGCGTAAACAAATAACTGCTCATTTTGCCTTAAGTAAAGCGCGCCTAGCTAATTAGCCAGTCCGAACAAAGGGGTCTGATTATTTTTATGTTCCAACGGACACTTATTTCTTAAGAGCAATCAGATGGCATATGTAGATATTCTGCATAAAGCACGCCTTGCTTAAGCTACAAGCAAAGCTATTTGCATTCTAAACACTCTAATTCATGTTACTCCTCATGATATTATGTTAGAAAGCTGAAGTTTGCAGTTACTGTTTATATGACTCGAACACATTAACACTGTTTGTCTTAAAACAATAGCGATCTTAGAGTAAAATTCCTCGGGTTTTCATAAAATATATAAAAATTTAGATTCACAAGGTTTAACTGCCAACTTAGTTTCTTACTGTCCCTATACTACGTCATTTATTTAATCCAAGTGAAAAATTTACTATATCTGGTTTTTGACTAGAATATGTAGATTACCTTTAAATATAATTTTACACCACAAATCGATTTGCATTTTTCAAAAATAAATGCAATATTTGGGATAACATATAAGGTATTTTATGTTAATTAATCAATAATTACGATTTAAAGCTGTATTATAACTTCTCTTTTCCGCATTTCTCACTAGAACGCAAATTAATTGGTTGAGCAATTAAGTCGAGTGTTTTGAATGCTTCAGCTTTTGATAACTTCGCCCGCAGGTCACGTACTTTCGACAACTCTGACAGACAGCATTCCGTCTTTGGCCATTTTTAGCCATCGTTAAAAACGCGCTGTGAAAATATTTGAGCCTCATTAAATAGATCATTCTGTGTAGTCTCCGTTTACGCTACTTCGAATTTGAATTTCAACATATGTTATTTTAAATACTCGCAAATGGCAGAGGTTATTTGTACATACAAATGGTACTTTCTGTCTAATTCGAAGATTTATTAAAAAGGTTATTTCAACCTTTTCAGTACTTTGTCATATTAATTCCGTCGAAGCGATAATTCGTTTGTTAGCCTAGTACGGTCTGAAGGACATTGACTTAAACTTTTACACACCTAGAACCCTAAAAACTGTTTATCGAGGCTCATATTCAATTGCTTATTTCTACTAAAATAATGTTCCATAAGAGTTACTTTAAGAATTTGTTACGACAAATTTTTATTCAATAAATTAGAGCTTAAAATCTACCAATTTGAATCCCATACACGTATTTCTATGAATTACCGTACAGCAGCCATAAAATGCGTTAGTTGCAATCACAACATTTATTGATTCTTCCGCAGAATTCATTAAAAAATTTTCACGCACCTTAGGTGCTGAACACGAGATCACGGATGAATGTTCCGCGACTTTAGCAACAGACTGGCACTCTTATTTAAAACGGATTTTAGGAAACTTATTTCAAGTGAAGGCTAGCTTGTACCCTGAATTTTCTATTTTAAATACGCTCTGAATGCAGAGTACTTACCTATAATTAATTATAATTAATAACACTAACAAAACTGAGTAGAAAATAATATTTGCTCATTTACCCAAAGTTGCCTACATAGTAATTTAAGCACCAGGGCTTAAAAGAAACTAGAATTGCACTAGTAACAGTAACAACGTAATTAAATATTGATCGCAAAATACAGTTAAAGTCACAAAGATAAACCAAATACCATACACAGTTTGAAAGAAATCAAAATACATATGTAGTTTAGAAAAGTCCATTCAGAACAATACATCAAAATCACTAACATTGCAAAGTATTCGAACAATAACTATATTAAACCTGCAAGAACTGAGAGTTCATTCCCATCTCTCTACTGCATTTAAAGCAGCTGCATATTGAACAGTAGATTCATTAGTTCGTCAGGAATTTAAACACTAATGGTACTTAAAAATACACCAGCGACAGTAAATTTACCAATTAGAAATAACAGCTAAATTTGATCAGAGATAACGTCAAGAGATAAGTATCAAATAACACAACTCTCTCCACTCAGTAACAGCTCTTCTAAATAATCATTAAGCTATTATTTTTAAATAATGTTTAATTATATTTATGAAATGATATTTAATTTTCTAGGAGAGTGGAAGCATTTGCATGTACAATACCTTTCTGTTGTTCACACAAGTTTGAATTAGCATGTGCTCCATTAGCAGCGGTAATAGCTTAGAAACATTTTCATTGAATAAACTAGATTTTAAGCTTTTTCATTCACTACTTTACTCCATTCAGTTTCCAGTCCTGTTTCTAGATTATTAGTGCTAGTCATGTGATCCTTTCGAATTCAGAAGTCCATAATGAGCCATATATATCACTATTAATATCAAAACACTGGGGAAATATAACTAATCTTCCATTAACATTATTAAGCAGTCATTTTCGAATAATATGAGCAATATGTTTAAAATCACCTTCTTGTAGAAGTTACATGTGTTTCCAATTATTAGCTTTTGGACCAGACCCTCAATTATGCCGTAAAATGTCAATATATTGCCTTGCATTTACATTCCCCCACCCCAGACTATGACATGCAGTTCTGTAGAATAACATGACCTCCATAATATTTAACCGTCTCACGACGGTACGATGGTTAGCGGAGGCAGACTGTAACCGCTTTCGGGCCCAGGGTCGATCCCTAGGTATGGAAGGCATTGACATATTTTGTTTATGGAATAAGGGTTGTTAAAAATCTGTTAATCTTAAAGTCCTCTCGAGTGACTGTTGGTAAAAAAAAATTGAATATTCCATTTCCTGGAACGCTTTCTATCAAGAATGAAGTTTAGACAGAAAGCTGTCGTGTACTTTGTTTAAAATGACCAGAAAATGGTTTTAATTACTTAAAACTGCAGTCAGGATATGTGAGAAAGCATTTAAATTATTTGTATTTCACATAACCAGCATTTTCTGGTTTATTAAATGTTACTGAAAGTTAAACTTAAAAAATATACTGATTGCAAATGTTTTCCTTGAAGGATTTAGAGAAATAAAAACGCTGGGTTTGGCGAGTATAAAAGGAATTTAGAAAGGAGCTTAAACAAAGCTGAGGACAGTTTACTGAATAGAACTGGAAATAAATTGAACGAAGGCCTGAAGCGCATTCGGATTTTCACAATAAAGCGGCTTTCCAAATACCGCCTAAAGAAATTCCAACAAACAGTTTGTTACTTTAGAAAATAAATCGTAGTTCAAAAAGATGTTTTCTTCCAGATTCTGTTTCAGTCAATGAGTCTTTTGATTGCGCCGCACTTCGCGCAAAAGGAATTAAAATTATCAGCGCGGCACGTATAGTTTTGCGAATAATAGAAAAATATAATACATATTAAAAATTAATAGAAGTAATCACATGAATTATTTTAACGATACGTATTTCAGGGATCACAAATCAACTTTCGAAAATCCCATAGTCTTGGGGAGAAAAAATAATAGAACAGTCCCCGGTACCTAAATATTTTCTAAAAATTTTACATATCATGCAAGACACAGAAATTCATTTTTATAATTTAAAGTAAATTACTGTTTCGCCTTTAAATCGAGAAGCACACGGAATAAAACTGCTATAAAATGATATGGGTGACAGATGGTGCCTCACTCCGAGAAAAGATGAAACAACTCTCTTTAAAGTCACTATTTGAGTTCCCACGAATAAAACTGTTAAGCATCAGTTGCGAATTTAAACAGAACTTTCATTCCTATTTTCCGAATTAAATTTGAACCTCAAGAGTCCGAAAAGCTTATAAATTTCCCTTACTTTTTTACTTGAGATGAATCCCCATTTGAACTTGAGGCTTTACTTTTTGCATTTTGTGGAATAGATATTATATCTACAGCAATTAAATAATAAAAGGATAAAAATATCTTGGAAGCCGAAAACTGCCTTTTCGCATGTCCACTTTTACACATTTAAAATGGAGTTAGGCACCGATCTATAGAACACAAATATGTGAAATGGAATTTAACATAAAATGCGAACTGCCTAAATGTGATTGAGACATAAATTCCACACTGATGTGCTCTTTGAAGTATAGCATCTAAGCTAAAAGAAGAGTTTCTACGTATCATCTAATAACCTCTTCCTGTCACAAATAATTCCTCTTAAAAGGGATTTTCTCCTAATATACGCTTATTAGAGGAGCACCTTCATTAGTGTTATATACGAGAAAATTCGATATTTCCAAATGCATAGCTAAAATGCACATTTCTATAGCATCATACATATTAAAGTCAAATTTAGAAATGACAGACAGATATAATTAACAGAATCTTTATGGTGAAATTCATGTACAGTGCATTTATTAAAAGGAGTATGTCTAAATCTTCTAAATCACAATTTCCTAAACAGGATTTCATAAATCGGTGTGATGGGAAGAAAATTATTCTGTCGTGTGATTGAGAGAAAGCTATTTATGACTATTATTTAATATCGCATTGCAACAGATAAAAAATTTCAATATAACAGTTTTTATTAATCTAATTACACCAAAATCTCAGAAAATAAAATAAAAGCCTTTCAAGAAAGGCAAGTTCAGATACTTACTGGATTTTTTTCCTTTTTTTCTCTAACAAAGAACGTTGGTTTAGAATTAAATAAAATCTGATAATACAAAAAAACCTGAAAAGGCTTTCAGTGATCGGTATCAGTTTCCTATCTTTGTGCGAAGGAGGAAATCGAATTTAGCGAAAACATTGCTGAATACTCAGGTCCGTAATGAAAATATTGAATACATGAACATCAAAACTTTGAAGTTTAACTTGCCAAATCTTAAAATGACGAGGAAAGCAGACGCCTTTCTAACAAAATTTAACAGGTAAAAGTGCATGGGGCACCAAAGATTTGACTACAGAATCTCTTTAGTTTGCCATGATATAAGGGTCAAGGACAATAATAATATCATAAAATTCTATTTGGCTTTAGTAGCTATTCGCAGTGAAGGACTTCTCGAATTTATGATTGAAGTACACATTAAAAACACGAACGTCGCACAACAAAGTTGAAGTTTTCTGAAGCAGACGAAGATGTCTTCTATTTGCTAACCAGCTCTTATCAAAATATCACGTTTCCATTCACCGAAAAAATTAGCAAAATAAAATGTTTAATTGATGGTACTTGGGTATCATAAAAAGGTTAAGTTTAAAGCCACATTAAACTGCTTTCAAGAGACACGAAACTACAGCAGAATGCAAAATCCTAACACACATTATTCACATGATAACTGAAATGTTGTGAAGTACATGGAAACACTGACGACATCGCTATCAACTTGTTATAATCGAAATTTTAACACAAAATTTAGCACCGCATTCTCTAAATCCAATCAGTTCTGCGTATTTCTTTTAAGAAATATTTATGCATTTCGCATTTAAATAGCCATATGTCTCAGTTTCATTAGTATTACTTTCATATCTATTTTATGTTTAAGACTGAATTACTGCAGCTACAGATTACATTATCTAAACAAAGATATTTTTATCTCCTGTAACAACCACTGTTTAGAAGCACAAAGCATCTTTCTCAACGATTCTTTCTAATGAAAGTAGAAGACACCATAAAAATCTCAATAATTACAGAACCAAAATTGAACAATCTATAAATTGGAATGCAAATAATTAATTTTGAGCAAGACAGTACAATAAAAACTATTCAAGTACCTCACATATATATTGTTAAACAAAGCAACTAAAATGCTACCTTACTCAGAAATGGTAATCCGTGCTTCCTAAATCAGGCACTTAGATTAATAAGGACATCTGCTTCGTAGGAAACAATTGCATAATTCTATCTAAAGATGTAGATCTGATTTATTCATGCGTTTAAGAACTTAACAAAAGGAATTTGCTTCCATATTAACATTCTTTGATACATCAAGCAGTTTAGCGGCGATTACAATCGACTGGAATTCCCGTAGAGCATTAGAAAGCAATAACTTAATTTAGTTCCACAGCAAGGTTCGTAATGACTTAAACAATTTATTCTAGGAAGAAAGGAGAGAAGAAAATTTCTTCAAACAGTACCTCATCCACGAAAGACAAATTACACTATTTAATTTTGATTGTGCTTTTATAGTAATTGAATAACCGAAGTTAAGTTTCTCAGTTTAATTCATCAGGCGATGGATTATTACACAAACAACTATAACTAAACATTGCCTGAAACTAAAATTCACGGAATAGTTTCAATAAGATAGAATAATAACCCTTTTTATGTCACATTAAAAACTCATTACTAAACAACATAACCAGAATATTCCTAATTTAAAGAAGACTGCCTACAAAGCTGTGAGATGTAAGATTTCAGCATCGTAGAGGAAACAAATAAGAGGGTCAAAAAATCAAATTTAATTTTAACATAATTTATTTCTTTTTCAGCTTTTTTACAAATTTAAAGATGCAATGGTACAGAAATGGTCTTCATTTTTATCAAAAGCATCAAAACTACTGCATTATTATAATGTAATATAACAGCAAAGTAACGCACATAATGTTAGGATAAATCCCCCAAATCAACCTTTAAGTGCTACGCTTTATTAATTTTATTGAATTCAAGCTCTTTTCATTTAAATTTTATTAAATTAAATATTTCTCATTTTTTAAAGATTGATTGCCATTTAACATACCTTTAAATTTGTACATATTGAAATTCAGACTAGTTAAAAGTAACTGAATTTTTAACTGTTATGCATTACCTGCTTTACATACTGAATTTTCAGCTATTATGCATTACCTGATTTACCCCTTCTCTACATAAGCAATCAAGAAGCATTAAGATATGGAACCCATGTAAAATAGTCACCTAATAGTTCTTAAAACTAAAATCGAGTAAAATAACTTTGTTTGTTTCGTATTTTCAAATTTTTGCAAAATATTATAAATTAGAAAAGAACCACATCGCCGGTAAATTCATCTTAATATTTAATGTGAAAATAAAATGCAAATATAGCGAAAAGCTTATTTACCCACTTAACGTTTTCCTCATGTACGTCCCCCATTCCTTCAAGCTCCATTAGCTACAAGGCTAATAAAATAACCCCATACCGGAACGTAAATAGCGTGGTTCCAATACTTGCGTTGAATCAGAGCCAGCTCAGAGGGAGCTAAGAGTAAGAATACTTCCGAGAACCACTTATTTAAATGAGGCGGAACCATGCGCGACGTAAGTGACCTTAGCGTTTACAGTAGTGGTCAACAGAAATGAAGCGCTTATTGTTTCAAGTTCAAAAAAATGTTGGAGAATGAATCATAATAACTTCCTGTTAGCAATTTAGCTCTGCCCCCCCTACAAAAACTAATGCTTTGTGGAAATTAACTACTTTACAGCAATACTTACGAGGAAAAACGAATCAGACACTCTATTGATTAAACGAAATAGCACCAAACTCATAAAAAGGGAACTGAGAAATGGCAGATTTACGACTGGGAAATGCGTTATCGTTTGGAGTCAATGGTTTATTCTGAATGCGTAACAGTACTAAAAAAAAACAATAACATGAAATCAGGTTGCCTAGAAAATAATCAGGTATGCGCAAAGATTAATGTCCACATTGCTAAGATTTTCTTACCATAGAAATTTTAATGCTGAAATAAATTTTACAAAAATAATAAATTAAAAACTTATTAATACTTTCAGCCCATCCGTGTTTCTGTTAAATTAACATATTAATCACAATTGAACAAAATGTTCCAGTAGGAAATAAATTTCTATTTGCGCACTAAATAAAATAAGACGGGATTGATTTCAATACCTTTCATCTAACGGCGTTTGATATGCCACTCTTAAGTTCGACTATTTTTTTTACTCTATTTCATCACCTTTTAATAAATATAAATAATTCGAGTAACGCATTGGATTTCTAGAATTTACTCAAGGAGAGACAGACCTTAAGCAAGGAAAATATAGCAAATGAAGTTCAGCTAACTGCCTAGTAAGCAAGAGGAAGATTAATGAAAATGCTTATGGAAAAGACAACTCAATTAGGGCAGAAAATGCCTTTGATTAATTCGAGTTCATTGTCGTGATCCCGTTGGCAAAGCTTACAAAAGTTAGGTCTATTTTTGCAAATTAGTACTAAGCTCGAATACACCACAATTTTTTTTTTTTTTCTGGGATGGAAATTTTTACTGCATAATGCAATAAATGCATCATTGCTCATTTTCTTTCATTTCAACTCAAGGAAACATTTTAAACACATTTTTAAGAATAATATAAGCTGCAGAGATGCGTTTCCTTTTTAAAATTTGTTTCCACTTTATTTTCCTTAAAGATGTCATCGCTTTATTCATATTTTACAAAATTAAAACAGGAAGATTGCTGTTTTTATTAAGATAAAAGTAAGGTAAAAGAAAATCAACTTGGATTTAAGCATTAGAAATTTTAAAGAAACTCCCCGCGCCTAAGAAAAATACGGTATCTCAATCTCAGCTGAATTTAAATCCATATACTTTCAAGCGGAAAGTTTAGTTCATTACATTCAGCGTTTTCATATTAACTTATATCTTAAAGTTACTTGAATATAAAAACTGACTATAAAACAGCTGAAAGTTAAGAGAATACATTTTGTTTAAAATTAATGAATTAGACTTAAAACTATGAAATCGAAGCCAGTTATTAAAGTAAAACAAACAAATAAACGGGGAAAGGAAAGAAATGGATATCCTAATGCTTAATACGGTGCCTTCCCTCATTTTATTCAATTATGCATTTTATATTTATGCAATTTTTAAAAATACGAAATGCGTCATTATTTAAAGAATTATTACAACACGTTGATAAGCCTTAGACGGTCTGCTTTTTTTTTAAATTTTATTTTGACTTTTATGTTGTAATGAACGCCGTTTATTTCGTTTTCTCTTACAAAATTTCCCATTTTTTCCTTTGATATTATAAAAGCACAGTTTTTTGGGAGTACAAAATATGTAAATAAACAGATTTCAGGACAACCGTTTCGCATGAAAAAACTATTCACACCACCTTCTCAAAAAATCTCTTATATATATTAAAAAGATTTTAAGGGGACAGCACACCTTTAACTGGGAGAAAATACAAAATATTTAACATATACTAAAAATTTTTAAAAAACTAACTGTTGGGCCTAGTTTCCCAATTTTTTCAGGGTTATTAGATGAGACAATGATACTCCTGAAAAAAAATATCTAATGGATTTGAAATCAAGTTTAATAATTAAAAAAAATACTTTTGTAAGACTCTAACAATTGAAGTCTTGAATTACACTGCTTCCTTGCGCGCAGGATAACTTGCATAAATTCACCATAATCTGTAGAAAGTTAATGCCAAATTAAAGCTATTGGTCTAATTATTCATCTGAAGTAAAATATTTTAATTAGTTCAACTTTTAAAAACATAATCGAGCAATAATTTTTAAAAAATAATTTTTTGTTAATTTTTAACGTACAATTTTACTGAAAAAAATTTTTTTATTTAACGTATCTTTATAATTAGAGTCTATTTTAATTACTGTCTTCATATTTATTTGTGCTGTAAATTTCGATGCTGTATCTTAAGCGGTTTCATAGATATGCTGCGCGCAAGTCTGAAAAACAACGTTTTGAGAAAAAGCTCTTTAAAGTTAAGTTTTAATTTTGGAACATAAATTTCAATCATATAGCAATAAAATCACTTTTGGAATGATAACTTGACACTTAAAATAGTATTTCTTGATATTCATGTAGGTGAAAATAAAATAATTTATAAAATGGCATAAAATATACAACCAAACAGCAAAAATCATTAAACGTAATCTTAAGATGTATGGTACTCAGTAACAGAAGTAATTAATATTATTTACCATATTGCAAAACTTACTTCCACATAATGCTTGTGACAGGAATCTCAAATAAGGTAAATTTTATGTGATATAAAATTTATATATATTGTATAAATTTTTCATATAAACAATTTGTAGTAAAATTCAAAATTTTCCACTTTCATATACAACACCTTCCTGTTGTGCAATTGTTTCTAATTGTGAAGTGTTATGTAAATGTCTGATTCTGCGAATAGACAAATTCAGTTCTGAAGCATTTTTTTCAGCTTCCTTTATTCGTTGCAAATCACACTTTCTTGCTGCTTCTAGAGAATACTGCCCCACTCGAAAACCCAAATTTTGCATGATTTGTAGTCTTCCCTGTCTTCCTTCGTTAAATGCTACAACTGCTTCATTTGCAGCTATATCAGCAATTACTTTGCTTGAACTGCTTGTCTTTGGACAGAATTTCCATATTACAGAATTAAGGGATTCATTGGGATTCTGTGTTCGACCACCAAGGCAACGTTTAAGTAAAGTGGGTTCTGACAAGTCTTTAAAAATTTTCTTTATGCTGTCCATTACTGGGGCTGCCATTACATTTTTATGCTTAAAATCTTTCAATTTTCCAGTTGCTTTGGCTTTTTGGTACTTACACCAAGACACATTTCCTTGTGGGCAAAAATCATGGAGTGGTTCATCATCAGTTGAACGCTTATGGTAATAAATCGCCCATATAGCTTTCCGCATATCCATAACACAGTCTTTGTTATTTCGTATAGCTTGTCCATAATACATAGTTACTTGATCAATAAATTTATCCGTTAAACGCCCTTTCCCACCTAATGATTTACCATCCTCCAGCTTTTTTCCTCTCATAGAGTGCTTCAGTTCTCGTAATCTACTTCCCATTCTTTTTTGCACATGACCTACGCATTCTACTTTATTTAATTCAATATCAGGCCCATAAATATTGCTCTTTCGAAGTTCAAGAAATGTTTTAGTATCGCCATCCCCAATATAGTTTATGTACTGAGCGTTAAACCTTTCTTCAGAACGAGAAAATATTCGTAACATACCAACAACTTCCATTTTCCCAGCTGATCCAAAATGATTTTTCGCACACTCAATATCATGGCTCCTTTTCCAGTTCTCAAATTCTTTAGCATTTTTATTTTTTTTACCCCATTCACATCCTTTACAGTATGAAGACAGTACTTCAAGATCTAGCACTTTTCCAGTTTCAATACCAATTATACTAGTTATCCCAATTTTCGACGAGTGACCTCGAGTTTTCCAAGATCCGTCACCACTGATTGTAAGCTGTGACTGTCCTGTCATTTCAATTTCTTGCTTTGCAGCATTTAACATTGATAACTCAGCAACGTCTTTCACACAACGGGTAATCTTTTGCAATGATTTATTGTATGCGCTTTTCTGGACAGGTTGGGGCAAATCCATTGCACCACAGAAATTCTTCATTCCAGCCAGACCTTGGCCAATGCATCTCATAGCATAAATAAACCTTCTGTTTATTTCAGGCACATTTGATTTTGCTCCCATCATACGAGAATTTCTGAAAGAATTCAGTTTTTTACAACCCGCACATTCAATCGTGAACACAGATGATAATCCATGATTTAGAGTTTCACATATATTTATGTCTGAGCCACACACTTTGCAACACAAAATACTTGAAATTTCAGAAAACAAAATATCAATTGCTATTATTCTGTATCCCAAACTCTGTGTTGCACTAAAACTATTATTAAAGCAACCACTGTTCAACTTTTTTGATGAAGAACTAACACCGTCACACACTTTAGTCTCATTGACATTTGTGTATTTGTTGCCATAAAACTTACGTTTTTTTGGGCGCTGTCCTGAAGCACGTTTTTTTAACTTATCCATCAAAAAGCAGAATTACAAAGAAGGAATTAGCAAACTGAATTCCAGTAATTAGCACAAAACACTGTAAAGAACACAGTTAAATAATATATATTCGATGAAAATTCAATCACGATTGCGAGCAACACAAAAATCGAATTAATATCAAATCGCAGTATACTAACGAAGCAAAACACGATGTAAACAAACCGAGCGAAAGTAGGAGTTGTAGTATATGTTTTACATGGTTCTCTTCTTCGGCAATCAATTATATTTTAAAAAAAATAAGGCTTTGCATGCAACGCCAAAGTTAGGATGAGTGCAATGTGACTTCAAAATGTAAACAAACTGTCATGGCAGCTGACTCAGGACATTTAAATCAAAAACCATGAAGTGAGATTCATATTTTCCTTTATAACTCGACAAGTAATTATCGGAGAAGTAAAAGTATGGTATCAATTTATTCAGAATAAAATGCTCTACCAAATACAATAAAATTCCAAAAATCGATTTTTTGATCATTTTAAAGGTGTACTGTCCCCTTAATGATTTTTCCAAAGAGAAGATTTAAAGTCTGGTTAAATTCCTTTTTATTAAAATCACGTTCTGGTACAATTATCTTGCTAAAAAAGAAACTAAAAGGTCATAAAAATGCTACTCATTTGTTTGGTTTAAAACAAGAATTAAAAATAAAAGCCATATAAAAAAGCATTCAATGGAGCTAAAAATGACAGGTTATGGGGACAAAAAATTCTTTGGCGGCTTCATTATTTCATTTCTTATAATTTTTTTTTATAGTTCCTATTCGACTCTTCACATGCATGTGCTAACTATGTTTCCAGATGAATTAATTTATTTAAAATTTAATTAAAAATATTTTAGTTATTTTTTTAAAATTTTCCACTGCCTTTCATATAGTAATAAAATTTTACCATTTCCATTCAACGTTAGAGATATCAGTTTCTTTTTCTTTTTTTTTAAAGCAGAAGACATGCAAAATGAACAATGCCCTCGCCGGGACTCGAGCCTGGACCTCTAGAAATACGCGCTGAGTGTGCTACCGTTACACGTGCTACCACGAAGGAGTGCTGGAAGGCGGGAGGAAATATCTTGTAAATGGGCAACAATCATACCACTGATTTCATTTGCTTCATGGCTTAATCAAGAGTTATTAGTGCAAACACGTGAATGCTGGTTACTTATTACTTTTTTTTAAAAGCCCTTCAGTGTCTGAGTGGATAAGACCGATGAGTATCAGCAGTTAACCCGGGTTCAGATCCCCAAGAAAAGGCAGGCTACGTGGGTATCGTCGCGACTTCTTCATATTTAATGTGGATATGAGCCGATTTTTCATAGACAGTCCTCTGCGAAGGCAAGGCAACTGCATAGTGAACAGTAGATTCATTAGTTCGTCAGGAATTTAAACACTAATGGTACTTAAAAATACACCAGCGACAGTAAATTTACCAATTTGAAATAACAAGCTAAACTTGATCGGTCATCACGTCAAGAGATAAGTATCAAATAACACAGCTCTCTCCACTCAGTAATAGCTCTTCTAAATAATCATTAAGCTATTATTTTTAAATCATTTTTAACTTTAACTAAATTATCTTAATCAAATCATTCAGTTCATTTTGCTTATTTGATCCAATTTATGATCTTGTGAAATGGCAACCCATGCTAAAATGCGTAGATGATAAACAATCTGGCAACGTAACGTTAACGGGCAAAAATTTGAGAAACTCCGCTTAAAACGTATAGAAGGGGGACAACAGCTTTCAGTATGTAGATATCTTAATGTATACCTGATAACAAAAGAAAACAGAAATACAACAATGCCCTCACAACTTATAGACTTCCAAAGAACTAGCACATTAAATATAACCACGATTAATAATATCCAACAGATTATATTACTGTACAACTGATTGACAAATTATATAACATACGCATATATGGTAAAGCTTAACTTAAACCAAACAGTATAATACGATGCTCTACATTGTAATTTATGGATCCCCCGCCCCAGTTTCTTGTGTACGAACGAAAGTATGGAATTCTGAAGTTCTGGATTAATATTCATGAGACAACTCAGAACTGAAATACTGAAAAAAATATATTATTCCAGTACTCTACATTAACACGTACTGTTTCATACAATGAGAAAACGATATAAATCCTGATTTCCCACAAAACCCCACGTAAGCAATGAAACATGAATCTGAATAGGGGATGCATATGGTGGGAATTAACACGGAAAGACTCTTTTCTGCTGTTATATTTCACCATATTAATAGCCGATCTCGTTACGTATAAACGTTTTATTTTTTTAGCTTTTAATCCTTTTTTGAGCCTCTGTAAAGGGCGGATCAGAGAAACACAGATAAGGGGACAAGATTGTGCGCAGACATCACGAGAAAACGAAATCATTGAGAACGGAATGTTAGAAGAAAATCTGAAAAGCTTAATGATATAAATGCTGATTTCGAGTAGTGTTACTTAAACCTAATTAGCCAAAATGAATGCCTTCTCCGTTACCTCATTACGCACAAAATCGACAGCTGCTTGGAAAAAGACTAAATAAAAGAACGCGAAGTTTTTCTTTCAAAAGTACTTAGGTACCTCATTAAATTCGAAATTTTCAGCATTATGTCTCTGAAGCCAAGTTCCTGAAGCTCCAAGGCATCTGAGACGGAACTGCTTTCTCATGCCAATATAGATGAGCAACCGTCTAATTACGAAATGGCCTACTGATAATTACCTTCGTTTTAAGGTGAAAATACTTCGAGAGGGATTATTATTTATATGATGAAAAAAGTTTACGATGCACACTCTCAAAAAACTACACAAGTTTTCAGATGCCGGTCTGGGGTAGACAGTTATCATCCTCAAGTCTGGTTTTTGGCACCTAATACCTAAAAAAGCGCATTATGATGACCCTGATATAATTTCTAAGCAACAGAATAAAAGAAACGATGTGAGGAGTTTTAATACCATTTACTTCCAAATGATAATGCCATACAATTAAAGTAAGCACCGGGGATGGTGTTTCAGCATATAACGCCCAAAAATATCAATCTTTTAAATCAAGTGCTTTCACTGAAAATTCTGGTTTCCAATCATTATTATATCCGCAACGACACTGCAATATAATGCATCATCATTGTGCAATGTAAAATATCTTACTGTTCATTTACACTTGATTAATCGTAAATATTAAGAGGCCAATTTTTCTTCCCGACATTTAATATACTTTATTACAAATACAGACATATAGAAATTCGAAATACAAATAATTACAAATACACTACATATAGAACAGTGCCAATACAAGTACAGCATCTTTCATATTGCTTCAATCATCTTCAAAATTTTGGCGACATTTTTTAAATTACGTGGCATAATTACTATGAAAACAGCTACTTCTGGGACATAAGCTCATTTCTTAGCATTAAAATTGGCAATGGAAATGCAATTTTACAAACAAATGCAGTTACTTATATCGACATCAGACGATATCCTGCGGGTGAGTTTTCAAACTCTTACTTCAATGTAATCATCCTGCTTCTGAAATGTCAGTACAGAACTTACAGGTAAAAAAAAAATTGCAATTTTTAAGGAAATCCACACAGATGCGTAGCAAAAAAATTTTTTTTCTTAAGTAGGAATTAATTCCATCCGTAAAAAACAAGGGGGAAGGTAAAAGAATGCAAAACTATATTATACTTTAAATCTCTTTGAATTAAATATGTAAATTATGCTTTGAATTCAAATATTTCATTTTGCGTGATTGGGATCAAAATGCAAACAAACCCTTAATGACAAATTATCACAAGAATAACTTGATAGGATATTTTAGTTCCAGAAATTCTAATTCTGATAGAGATTACTTTTTTGTTTGCATTGCATGAATTAAAGGCTTTCAAAGCATTTTATGTTTTATTTCGCATCTGATCACCATAAAAGCAATTTTTTCGCCCATGATTCATCCAGAAACACTACAAAGAAACAGAATAAAACTAAAAATTATAATCTAGATGATTCAATTTTAATTTCGTATTAGAAAATCGTTCAGAGCATAAAAACGTTGCAATCAAAATCAATCAAATTCTTTTCAAAATTATTAGCCAAAGTTATTTTTTAAGTCATTTGCAAAGATTTGATCATTATCACATTTGCATATTCATTCTCAAGGGCAAAATTAAATTTATTGACAGCTTTACTGAATATTGCAACTTCAAAATGTAACAGAGGAAACTAAGAGAAGTACTTCCAAGAAAAGAGAAGCATATTATAAAAATTACTGTATAATAGTAATAATAACAACATATAAATCCGATAAACTAGAGATCTTTTAAACAAGAAACAAAACTGTTTCAAATAATGCATTTCATATGCGCATAAATAAAGAAAATTGATGTCTAAAGATAAAAGAATGACTACGCGAGCACATTTTCTTTAAAAATAAGTTTTGCAACAAAAGGAATTTTTTTCATAACTTTAATTACATATGAAAAACGTAAAGCAAGTTGAGTAAATTCAGCTACATAATCACCCATTTTTACACTACTGGAACTAACGATTAAAGGTATCGATTTTCGAAAAGCCAATTTTGTGTTTTATCTTTCTATCGAATCAATTTTGCGATCTTAAATATTTGAATTAAATAAATTACATTTTGCGCCTAGAATTCTAAACATAAAATAAGCTATTATACGACATATAAAAATTTCACTGCAGCTAATTAAAAATGTCATTTTAGAAAATGAAGCGCACAGCCGCTATTAAAAAATCATCAGTAACATTATACAACGAAGCAAGTTTTGATGAGCTCTATTTCAGATCTTTTTTATACTTTAACATTTAGCAGAGTGGATAGAAATAAAAAAAAATTTATGCTAAAAAATAAAGGAAGAGTAATTTGAGAAAGAAGAAAGAGTACATATAAAAACTATTATTAAAAGTACTCTTTTCAGTGAAGATTTCAGCTTATTTTCTTTTTGCAAAATTTTAATACTATGAATAAGAAAAGACAATTAATATTTGGCCATCCAAAGAGTTTTTTTTTTTTAAATTATTATTAAAATAGAACCGTTTCTTATTTCTTATACAAAGATTTCTTCACAGTATTGCATTAGCTGAAAAAAAACCCCATTAATAACAGAACTAAAATAATTAAATTGAAATTTAATGTTCTTCGCTGCTTAAATTACTGTACATTAGTTTTTCGACTAAAAGTCTAAAAAATAAAATGCACAGTGAGAGCAAATGTTGCTTCTTGAGTCAATGACCCTAGTAAATGTAAAGATGTGTTCTCTGCAATAATACTATGCTAGCAGCGAAGCGGCTTCTTGTGCCAAAAACTCAAGTGAACTGCTTAGAAATTCGTGGTTTACACAGTAATCAGTAATACGATTTTGTACACAATATTTCATGTAAGCATTATCATGACGCAATATACATAATGTACATATATATAATCAGGAAGTATATGCACAGGAAAAATTACTAATAATCGCCAATTTGTTTTAATGTTTGCTATAACTGAGCAACTTTTTAGAAGATAATATCCCAGGAAGTGCCGCTTATCATAATATCAGAATATCAGCAATCAATATTTTGAGAAAAGAAAGGTATTAGGAACACAACATATAAAAATATTTTTATCGGAAACGGAAGAAAGAAAGATAAAACACTTCAAAGGAAACGTAACAATGTTTATAAATACTCGAAAATTAAAAGGGCTAAATCTAGAATTATATAAATTTACTTTGTTAAAAAAAAGGGTTCCTCCACCCAAGAACTAGAAATTGATAATCATGTCTCCAATTATGACCTCTCTTTTATTAATTTTTAAATTCTTAGAAAATGAATTAAAAACAAGAAGTACCTATTTCTGTTCTTTTATTTCGCTTTTTAATTTCAAAACTGAAGCAGGTGCAACTGTTATATGTTAATAATCAGTTGCAACTTCTTAGTAACATTTATCGAATAAATCAAATTTATGCTAATCATCTGCAAATGTTACTGCTCAAATTTCTATCTTCATTTATTTTATCATAAATAAATTTATGTAAAATGTTTTAAGAAATGTTGACATAAGAGCAGGTAGTGTAGCTGTCGGTTTTTCCAAGTTACTCAATCTGATACTTGTATTTGGCACCTAATACTTAATTTGCAACGTTTAAAAGATTTGAATATTCAGTTAAGCTTCCAAAAATGTGCTAAAACACTTACTTTATGTTACTAAAAAAAGTATCAACGTACAAATCTATAAATGGCAAAATTGAATCCATTATGCCTCTATGTCACTTTAAAACAAATTCACTTACAGTATTATGGATTTGCTTTCACGGAAAATTGCAGTACTAATTTTCCGTTATGTACCACAAAAGAGTGTTCGATTTTTCGCATTAACAGCATTGAAACATCCATGTTGAACAACTGAAAATTATCCTGGCAAACACAGAAAAAATTTAAGTCTTTAAAAGACAATAATGTTACTATCAATATTATATGCCTAGAATTTTTTGGTGTATTTGACAGGTTAAAAATAAGAATCCCTTTACTAATACGTTCTAACGCACTATAAATGTTTAGATCATTTACAAGTAATAGCAAAATCTTTAAGGAAAGGCACATTTTAATAATTTTAAAAGCCTTTTTAAAGCTCGGAGTACTGAAACCTTAAGCTCGCTAAGATTACTAAATAGGCATATAAAAAATTTGGGTAAAGCACATGTTCAATAATGGTCAGGAAAGGAATATCTTCGTTGAAAAGACTAAAAAACTGACTTGTACTTGCGTTGCTCATGAAAACACATTGAACGCTGCACGGGAAAATACGCTAAATTGACGTTACTCACACGGAAACACCGTGCAAGGACTTATGTTTCTTTCCCAGAAGCCGAAGTCTAGAATAAATTAACAGTGTTAAATGGTTTTAATCTCCGAAATACAAGCCGGCTTGCAGGAAGATTATTTTCACGTCTTTCTTTATTACTCTTCAAG
>KK113550.1:299748-322748 GCA_000611955.2 Stegodyphus mimosarum | reverse complement strand
AGTAACAAACAACGCAAAATAATGGTTTTTAAAAGAAAGAAAACACTGAGATTCGACAAAAAAAGTGGTGAATGTTTAGACTGCCTATGAATAAAAAACATCTCAAAGGAAATTAAGAAGTTTACAAGCAAAATAAATTCACCCCCAAAACCTTTCAATAATAAGTCTTCAAATAAATTAATGAATAATGCTTCTTTCTCACCTTATAACTAATCTACAACAAGCAGTAACATTATTGTTTTTCAAAAAGCACTTGAATTAGCAGTAAAAATGCAACCTGCTACGCAAACAAACCTAGAGTGGTAAATAATAACACTGTAATGTCAACGTAAAAAGAACTTAAACGTTAAATAATCGCACATAGAGCTGAAATTTTTAGAGAAATTGGGCTTTTTTGAAGCAGGAGACGTGGAAAATGAGCAATGCCGTTACCGGAACTCGAACTTGGACCTCTCGAATACACGCCGAATGTGCTAACCGCTACACCGCGAAGGCATGAAGAAAGAAGGGAGAAAATATCTTATACACTCCTCTTTCAAAGGGCGACTGGGGATTAGGGGACCCAGTTGCCAAATCCTGGTGGTGAAGAATCATGATCCACCACCTTTTACTTCGGGGGCCACTGTAGAGACTGTGGGTGTTTCAAAAAGACTGTAGAGATTGTAGACACCGTGGTTGTTTGTGTTGAGTTAAAAAAAAAACCACTGTAGATGGTGTTTTTTTTTTTTTTTTTTTTTTTTTTTTTTTTGAAGCAGAAGACGTGGAAAATGACCAATGCCTTCGTCGGGATTCGAACTTGGACCTCTCCAATACGCGCCGAGTGCGCTAACGGTTAGACCACAAAGGCATGATGAAAGGAGGGAGAAAACACCTTATAAATTGAGTTTGCTTGCATCTCGTATGACAGCATATGCAAGTGGTTAACTAACGCATTGATCATCAAAATGTAGCTATTTACGACTGCTGCCAAAAATAGCATATAGCAGTATTTAGCTATCAAGAAATAACACTGTGACTGGAAGATAACTTCCTATGCAGGTTGAAAAAGAAAACAACTGAAAGTAAAACTTGAATTCCTTTAAAACTTCAAAAGTGAAATCTAGCAGATTTTTTTTTCTTCTCTTAAAATTTGTAATGAAAATTCGCAACGTAATTTTGTGTCACTTGAAGCAAATGAAAAGGAAAAACACTTTCTACAAAGGACTACAAAAAAACTAAAGCTATCTATTAGATTTCTGTTGATTTCTTTCCAAAATTTTGAAACATTACTAGAAATTAAAAGTTGAAACTAAAATTTTAAAAGAGATTATGATAAGATACATGCATTATATTACCTAATGCATTTTAAGAAAAGAAAAGGCACTAACTTATAGAAATGATGCAATAAGAGCTTACAGAGCGGTAGCAAAGTACATTACGACGATTCTGGGTATAACGAATAAATGTTAACTATTAATTTAATGTCTCTTAACATTCATGTATATCAGATATATTAAACTTAAAAGCAAAGCCAATTGCAGTTTCCAAATGCATGAATGATTCCTATACATACCGGTATTTAAGCTCAAACCTTTCACGACCATTTTATATGAGTATGACAATTAAATGAATTTCTTTTCAGAGTACTGTTTCTTCTTTGCTTCCGTCTCAATAGTTCATTTACCTCAAAAGTTTTTCAGCTGTGCAAGATTTAATTTTGAATATTGCATTTCTTTAACTGCAATTTAGTCAGAAACCTAGCGAGATAATTGACTGCTGAAGACCGTGCTAGTCGGTGTCGATCGAGTCGGTAATTATTAAAACGCTGAGCTTTAGGCATTATTTGTTCGCAAGTTAGTAAAATTTTCAAGTTTTGCGTTGTTCTTTAAGTTCGCGGTTAACTTTTAATTATCATTAATATACATTTGTCGTAAGCTCTATTATTCTTGTGCTTTGACTCTTATGTAAGATAAGGCGTAGTTTCAAGATATCCTAACAAGTACATACTTTAAAATTTAGAACTGCATGCATTTAACAGGAATAATGTTAAGATGCGATACTATAAAGAAAACAAATATAGTTATTCATTCCACGAATCATCAGCCAGAGCTTTCAGTCGCAGAGAAATCGATGCTGCGAAGATGGAATTTTGGATGAAATGAAGATTTAAAATTGGAAATGCAGTTCATACTCGGATTTAATGAAACAAATCAAAATATTGTCGCTAATTTTAGATGGTTTATCGAGACCGAATGTATTTCATAATTTCAGATGGTTTATCTAGACCGAACATATTTCAAAACAGAATTAGAACAGACTAAATAAAAAGCAAACAGAACAAGAAGCAAACTTTTCAGTTTTCAGATATTTTAGACAAGCCGTGCTCAAATTTCTCTCAGTCGCAGTCGTCGTTCAGGGCACATAAATTTATTATCATACATATACTATTTTGTAAAAAGCACTATTCATACCAGTGATTTGTACGAACTTCTGAAGATAACACAATAAAATTACAGTATAACAGTTAATTAGACGTTTATTCAAAACTGGAATTAGTTTAAGATACCATTTTCGCCACGGAATACGTTTGACCAAATGATGTGCTTCTAGCGTTAAGAATGGGCTTTCTCGAGTGATAGACATATGATGTCAGATTAAGGTGACTTCGCAGCTATCGCAAATTATAATAATTTATAATTAAAAACTCTTCTCATTTTGAACAATATTAAAAAAGAGCTATAAGAACTGTCTTTTTTTTCCTCTTCTAAATGTTCTTTTTTTACAGAAATTTAATTCTAGAATACAACACGACATGCGGTCTGTTTCCAAAAACAGTTTCTTCCGCTGAGAGAATGTCTAGGTAATGGGATCGGGATTTAAAGAACTGTAGCTTCTTAGAGGTACATTAAACTGCAGCTTCCTTTCTGAAGCTAGAAATTAAAATACCGCAAAGTGGCTGTATTGTGAACGGCCCCCAAACAGATAGTTTAATTGCTGCTTGGTGCTAAGCGGGCTATGACCCCCCCCCTGGCTTCCGTAATCAGATCCTAAGGCTAAAAATCGGTAAAATAAAATTGATAGCAATTTCCTGCTATCAAGAGAGAATATGAATGAATGAAAAAGATGTGAAATCTAAACTAGTCAAACGTGTAACGGCTATAGATTAAATTATAAAGATAGAAACCTTCAGTCGCATTTTAAAATTCCAGCTTAACAATCTGCAAGATGGCATATACTTAGAGCTTTGCAGCATGAAAGAGGTAACCGAAAAACTTAAATTGATTTTCCCTTCATTTCGAAAAATTTATATACACGTATATACATACAATACGCACTCTTGGGGAGAAGTGAGCTGGAGCCGCACCGAAACTGAAGATTATGATGTGTGGCTTGGTAATATCTTTATTTTAGCAGAATACAATTTATGTTTCTTTGCGTAGCGAAAACATTCTAACATGTAAACCAATAGCAAGCTAGCACAGGATAAAAAATAGAGCGGTTTAAAGATATATCACGACTGATTTGTATTACATAATTTTTTTTAGCTGCAAGGGTTGAAACTTTTAATTTTAACGAAAAGAATGCACTCACAACGTCTGCTGTTGTGGGCATGCAACATCTTTTCCAGAACGTATCGATGCAAGACAAAATCTAGGATTACGCTCATGAAGTAGTACGATAGATTAACACAATCCTTATAAGTTATAAGAAATGTAAATAATGATAATTTCAATGAAATCCAGAAATCAAAAGGCGATAAATGCAAATACATGATCTTGTAGAAAATTTGATTCACAAATATTAAATACAATATGTAAATATCCTAAATAAAAGCTATATATTATCATTTAGCCCACTGATCTATATCGAAAATTGAAAACTGTGCTATATATTAAAGAGTGGAAAGTTATTGCTCATATTTACTAATGAGTTATAATAACTTGAAACGCAGTCCATAAGTTAAACTGGACGTAAGGAAGTACGCAAAGATACCTGCAGGTGGTTTACGGTTAATGAAATTTGCTTCGAAAAATTCGAATATTATGTGACTTTTCGAAAGGATTCAAAATCACACGGCAAGTTTAGAACGTGCGAACGCCAACTAATCCACAGCTCTATGATAGAGCAATGATTTTCGTCGCAGGGAATAAAGTCGATAGGAAAGCTTGAATTACGCATAAACAAGAGCCAAATAAACTCAAAGCTACTTTTAATACTAAACTAAATGCTTGATATGAAAACAATGGACTTCTAGTCACTAGTTGACAAATCACGTATACATTTCAACCTTTTCATAACCAACAGAATAAAATCAACGCTATTAGAACGCTCTATGATTAGGTAATTTGTTGTAACTTCTGCCCTGATATTTTAATATTTTCACATTTCATTGTTATCATTCTTAATATCCAATTTTGTCGATAAGTTTTGTATTTTCTTTACACATTCCTGCGTTTCTTTCCAAATACGGTCTTTCTTTGTGTTAATCAATTAAGACAAAGAACACAAGAGCTCTCTCCCACTAATGGGAAAGATGCCTTTCTGGAGGGCTTTCTAAAGGAAACTGGATCGTATTGAAGCTACATATACGGAAAACCATGAAAACACCTATGCAGTCGTAAAGAATAAAACCAACCACTATAATGTACTAAAAAAAGGTTTATAAAAATTAAATACGATTGCGGATGAAAAAAGCAATTATGAATGACTACATTTAAAACTCCGTGAGTATAGCCTTAAGGATCTCCTACATTCCACGCATATTTGAAAGCACGTCTACATATTTAGTGAACCAAAAACGCTTACTTACAGTTCAGATTAAATCCATCACGGAAATCTCGCCGGCAGCTTTATTTGATAAACATGTTTACGTTAGAATTGATTGACATTTTGCAATATATCTCAGATATACACGCACGCTATAACATAGAAACTATAATATATATAAACTATAAAGTAACAGTACGAAAAAGGAAATTTTTTCCAATATCAAGAATGCAGAATCAAAAATACCCCAGCATAAAATTTGAATCTCCACTAATCAGCAGACCCCATTTCTATCTGCTATATTTTCATTTAATGGATGATATATTTTGTACCGAATATCAGTTTTCTCCAATAAGATCTGGCAAAACATAACAATATTGATTTTTATGCCGATAAGCTTACTCATTATTCATAAACAAGCTTGTTCATTATTCATGAACTCAAATTAGGACTTCTTTTCTTTTAACTCATCGATTCCCTTTAATACACAGCATTCGCAAAATATGCGACAGTTGTCTATTTAAGGGAATCGGTGCTTTCGTGGAGAGACTTCAAAGGCAAATTGGCTCATATTCACTTTACACAACCAATTCTTCGGAACTCGAACCGAAACTACCACCACAGGAAGTTTTTGCGGATAATGAGTTACTGGTTAGTATTTAAAAAAACTACAATTCCTCCAATGTAAGAGTCACTGATAATGCTGAGTTTATCCTTCATATTTAAGAACTTAAAAAATTTGTACTGCCGTAATTAAAACTGTATGTAAACTATGATTTTTAAACGCATTTTGAAAGGCGGAGACTAACAAATCTGACAGAAATGTTAATCACAATATTCAAATATACGTGTGCATACGCTTCTCGATTCCTACGTCATTGTAGCTACACAGGACTATCGAGCTAACGCAGTTACCAGTGTCATCAGTGTGTTAACATCTCTTAGCATCAGCGGACATGAGCCTGAATAGCGAACTAGACGCAAAACAAAGGCAACAAAACGTAAAACAAATTTTCTAATATTAAAACAGTTACGTTCGCCTCTGAAGTAGGTAAATCCGAAATTCTATTACAGAAATGGTACAACCTTTGTAGGTATTGGAATAGGATTATTAAAATTTAGTACGAAATGATCGATAAGATAACCAAATACTTCGTCATCAGTTAAACAAATAATCCATTTCTCGGTGATCATAATGAAGTGAATTTATCTTTAATTTTAAACACTTTTCGAGCCTCTTTAGTAAGTACTATGGCCTACATATTGTCCAGGAAATGTGCAAACGTAAAAGCAACTTATAATATTTACTCCCAAAATAACGCACTGGCTCTAGCCTGTCATTTTAGCTCAGTAATAGCACTTTCTCATGTTTTGGACTGTAACTATGTCAACCAGCATCGCAGAGGCTGAGAATAGAGTACACATTCGAGTAAATGTAATAATTTACTGGAGCATAAACTAAACTCACATAAAACGGCAAGTTTAAACATACCTTTAACCATTATACCTCACGCAGGCGAACTCTCAGTTCTAGTGATGGAGTAAAATTTAAGGCAAAAACAGATTTTTTATGAGACTAAGGCAAGAAACTTTTGACCAAGCCGACGAATAGAAGAAAGGGTTGGGGGGGTGAAAGGAGCGAAAAATCGATCACGAGACAAGAAAGCGGTGCCTTTCATACAAAGAGAACTCTCGAATTGAAAACGCGGATTATCATTTTGGGGCGCAAATAATGAGAACCATTTTTTCTCTACTGAGCTGAGGAAGTGTTTTACATGACAATGTAAGAGGAAGACTGATTAATGCCTGTCGGCAGCAGACACATATTTTAGGCAGACATTTACGCTACATATGCACAGGGCACAAATTTTAACGGCGTATGAATTTTCCCTTTGTACTAGATTAAACATCACTCACTTGGAAATAAAAATACTGATAAAAAGTGGAACAAATCGCGTAACCAAATAAATAAGACATACAAGATAAATCTGAAACAAACTGTTCTAAAATCTTTTACACTTTACGCTCTAATTTTCTTTTGTTTTATTTAAAAAGAAATATTTTGTTGAAATCTACAAAAAATAAACCAAATGACATGGCTAGTAATACACACCGCAAAAAACAGCTTTTATTAATGCTACAAATGCTCATAATATTTATCAGTTGGATGTATTGTTAATAAAATTGACTTGCATTAATCCGGTGCATCATTAAAAAATTAATATTTAAATTAATAAAAAACACATTAATTGCCTTTAAATCGCTATTATTTCAAGCAACACAATCATAATTTAAAACATAAATTAAAGATATTTTGCTAGATCCAATGCAACAAATATAGACACTAGCTTTTAGTTAGCCAAACGGAATGTGAATTTAAGATGTTAACTTTAGCGCATTAGGAACAATTATAACGTCGCGTGGATGACAAATGCAAAATTGTGTAACAACGTTATATAATGTTAAAAACTTATAGGAAGAGTTCGCTAACCACATTTCTAATACGAAAAATAAAGATTTAAATAATTAATATACCTGTTTGTTGCTTTTGAATTGCTAAAATTTGTTAAGCAGTTACACATTGATAATACTTGAAAAGATTTTAGTTTCTGCCGAATGGCAGCGCTCACAGAACTGTGAATCAAGTGGAGAATCAAGTGGAGGGAAAAAATCTTATATTTCGTGCAGTGGCAACAATTACCAGATATCCTGAACTATAAATGCATTTTAAAGATCCTTTTCACATGGTGTTTAACCGGCTCTTAACCATTAACATGCACGGTATATTTATCATATGTTTCACGGTAAAATTAAATAACAAAAATAATAAATAATAATAAATTAATAAAAATTATTTTAAAAAAATCTCTGAGGACCTTTAGATACTGATTCTTGAAACCCAGTGTTGCGAGAATTACAAATTACGGATCCCAACATTATAGAATACATGTTCTAGAAACTTTTGACTACTAATGTTCTAGAAAATTTTGACTACGAATCTCTAGCCATCGCTACTTAATAGTCCACGGGTAAATCATTTCATAGTTTAAAATTTAGCTACATAAAAAAAATAATTTGATACACCTTAAAAAAAGGATTATGGGGAAGATAAGGTATCATAATGAGGCAGTTATTTTCAAAAAGAGTGAAGATTTTTCAAAACTTAACATACCAAATTCTGTTTTTCCTGATGCTGTTTAAAAACTCATCTTTCAGAATACTCCAAATTTTAACGCGTAACTATGCAAAGATAATTTATCACTTACCATACAGAAAACTAATCATAATAAATACAATACAGAAACGCAATTTAATAGAGTACACACTTTCAATAAAATGCTAAAGTCGTGATTACGGATAAGAATGTCGTGATCTTAAACCCTGTCGAGACTATGAACGATTTTTCTTTCGACGCAGCCACTTCTTTTCAATGAAATTTTTCATACAATTCCAGGACTATAAAACAGAGACGCAGTTTATAATTAACATTTAAATTTTTAAGTATTCTTACATATTAACACGAACACAACACAAAAATCTTCACAACCTTTAGCCTCAAAGCAGTGTTTTCTTATAAATCATATACAAAAAAAATTCTTATAAATCATACAATACATACAACGCTCTATTACTTGTCTGCAGGTGATTTATAAGAGAGTATTATGAGGCGAAAAAAGAATACACGCAAACACTAGAAATGCAGTAAACATATGGCATTTATTATTTAAATATTTTCTATCATCGGCTTTCTAAATTAAGGTACGTTCTTGACCTACTGTCAACAGAAGAATTACATATGAATTGAAATAATAAGATACAATATTAAAAACTAATATATTACTAAAAACTTTTCTATCAAAAAAGAAAGAGAATTTTTTTTAATAAGCGTTTGAAGTAAGGGTACAATAAATATTAATAATTCTCACATAAATATTGGATTTATTGAAAGAAAAAAAAGTACCTTTCATGTAACTTTAGTATACTGCAATATTAGCAACTTAAGAACCGACTTTTAATTCAGAATAAAAGTAGTACGTGATATAGGATACAATAAATCTGCAAAAAATAAAATTCTACCGACTTAAATTTTTTTTTAAAAAAGTTATGCATTAACATAAGGATACCAATAGCGAAAATCTAATCTAGAAAGAACAACAGTTTCAAATTAAATAATAGAAGAAAAGGTTAAAAAAAAGAACTTAAGAGTTAACATACATTTAATTTAAGAAAGCCTGGCAATTAATATACTCTCCTTTCTCAATATTTTTCTCTCGTCTAACCCACGATAACTTTCCCATTCCCCTCTTTCGATTTTTAAGGTACTTATGTAAAACAAAGTACATAATTTCAGTCGCATATCTAATTTCACATATAAACACACATACGTAGTTAATAAGCTGAAATACCACAATTCAGATTCCGCTAACTTCACTCAGGTTTCCTTCACATAATAATAATAGACAAGACTGGCATAGGTATAAAAGCAGAAGTTATAAACACTGTTTAATGAGATTAAGGTTTTTCTTAATACAAATGTAATTAAATAAAGGATTGCTTTCCGCCTTAAAACGCAAAGTGATATTTAATAACACATGCACATAAGTACATACCCTTCTGGAGGAAAACAGAAAAAATAATGCCATGTAAATGCGAAATCATCAGTTCATGTCATTCAGCTCCCAAAAAGCACTACCATACAACTAACGAGAAAGTTCTTTTACGTTCGCAGTACAGGTGAAAACAATGCCATGCACGAAAAGTCTACCTCATTACTCCTTCCCACTTGATATAGACTTATAGCTCGCGTTTAGCATAAACCTAGCTGGACCAACTTCTTGGCGGGAGAAAACATGCCATGCACGTGTGGGAAAAATCCCACTTTTTCACTGCAGGCTGTGGGTAATATGATTGGTAGGTAAAAATGATCTTACCTTCCCGGCGGAGGACAGGTAAAATAATGCCATACACCAGAATCACATGTCCTGGTGTCGCAGGACGGAAAGTGAGAAGAATCTTCTTCCCATTAGAAGAATGCAGTAGCGGATCCACAGGTGAAGAAGGGAGCATTCCATCAGTCCGCCCGCAACTTCGCTTTCATCTAAACAACTGCTAGGTTCTCTCTCGGTAGATGGCCACTACCATCGGCGCCAACATCGCCAAGCCCATGGCGCTTAATTTTCTCGCTGTATCACCACCGATTATATATGCTTCCCGTTTCGCAAGCGCCAAATATTAAAAATTGGCGAACCATACGATGAATTATTGATTAACAGTACAGTCAGTTCCCCAATACAACTTTACAAGAAAAATGATAGCTTTCCCCTATATTTATCATTCACTTCAAAGCGGGGATTAGAACTACAAAATCGATATAAACAAGTAATATATAAAAGAAAACCATTAATTTGCCCAACATGCATAAGAATTTAATGTTTATCAAGGCTCTAAGCATTAAAACAGAAATGAACAGGACTATAAAATGCAAGAAATTTAAATTAAAAAAAAAATTAATACATCTGTGAAATTAGTTCTTTCATAAAATGCAACCACTTTATATATTAAATTTTACACATTACATTTTAGTTAATTTTCTTAACTGAAAAATATTACAGGTATAGAAAACAACACTTTTTGACTAATGAAAATTTGGGAGATTCTAAAAACTTGGAACAGACGCCAGAAATAGCGAAATATTGCGAAGATTGGTAGCCCTATAATATATAAGGATGGGTCTGTCTTTATTGATTAGTAGTGGTAGGATCCTTCACATTCCTGTCGAGGACCCTCGAAGAGAATTAGTATTTGTCAAGTCCCTAGGAAATATACCATACATCTGATGATTCTATAGTTTCAGAGAAAAATAATTTACTTTCCCACTGAAAAATAAGAAATGATGGTCTCCGTACAATTTATGAAGCTACTGCTTAGAACACGACTAGCATTTAACATGATGAGCGGAAACAAAACTAAATAAGTTACACTCGTAACTTCACAAAACTTCGCATTCTGTAACCCTTGTTACGCCAAAGAAAAATGAGAAATTAATCAAAGCACGCACACCTGTCCGCACGTATATCGGATTTAATTCGTTTCAGGATGCATCTAAGAACACTCTTTTTTTAACCTAAAAATAACTTAAATGCATTACCACGTAATAGCAAGAGAAATAAAAGCTAAACATAATAAAGTAAAAAAAAACATAACTGTTGTAATGCAATCAAATTACGTGAAAAAGGGTTTTCTGAAAAACCGCACAACAGAATTTAAATTTAAAATTTGTGCTAAATCAATAAAAAAAACACATGAGTAAATGCGCGCAGAAACACGCGAACAATTTAGGAAAAACTGCCAGAAAGCAAAAATTTTGCAGAATTCAGGAATTACTTTTCGCGTGAAATTTAAATGGTTACGGGTAGCACCAAATCAGAAAAATATGTAAATTTCTTCCTAAACTGCAGTGATCTCACTTAGTCTCAGTATACTAGGGAACGAAAAACTTTCAGATTACCAGCACTTTACGCTTTTAAGTTATATTAATACTGCAAAATAATACTGATTTATTACAGTAAACTCAGAAAGGCGAGATTTTAATAACCTACGTATAATATGTTAACATAATTATCATAAAATTATTTATATAAATACAAGGCTTCATTATATAAAACATGTTCTGACCAAAAATACATGAACATGTACCCACATAACAAAACGTAAGAAGCAATCATTTCATATTTTGTATACAAAATATATTTTAAGAAAAATGCATTACTCTTTCTTCTAAAATATTCACGAAAAATAAAGATAATAGAAAATACTGGCTAATTAATTGAAAACATCAAGAAACTAGTTTGGAATAAAACTAAGCTTCATGTTACTGGCCATTGTACTATTTATATAAATGACGTCCATTAAAAGAGACTTAAATCGATGCCGTCAAATAATTCTATATAAAACATTTTTTTTTTCATCGAACCCAATGATTAAAAACCTTAGATTTTTTATTCATATTACATTTATCTTCGATATTTATTGTGTCCTATTTGCTGTATGTCCGTAAATTTGCTATTACGTATAAAACTAGTATAGGTATGGTTAGCTTTAGAGACAGCAGATTTAATATAAAAAGAATACAATTGAAGAAAAGAATGCTTCAAGAAGGCAACTGTGATGGGTACTTCAGAAATGCGATTGAATTGGATCATTTATTTCTAAGACGCCTCCTTTCTATTTTAATTTTGACTAAGAGCTTACTCGGAGATGGAATTCCAGTATTTCTTTCTCCCTTTTCGCGTACAACCAGCCTCTTTAAATGACTTTCGAATCAGCAGATTTTAAGTGCCCCGATTCTGCAATAAGAGTCCAATTGTAAACATTTTTGTGTCAGTTGAGAGTAGAATCCAAATACGACTGTACATTCAGCCTCTTTTAACCATACCATTCAAGGCGGCTTGAGAGGAGTGCCCTCTCTTTAAGCTGAGTATAACGAACCCGCAATTTTTTGTTTTACAATCAATGGTTTTATACCATCATTCTGATTAAACTCATTACTTAGAACAGACTAACTTTGATTTTTGAAATCCTTCATAAATAACCAAAAATTATCCAATTTTACATAAGAACGTGCGGTCCTTCCATGTGTAATGTAAACGTAAGCAAATTTCGTTTAACAACTCTTCCACGAAAGTACTCCATCGCTGAGCATGCAGCCCTAATATTGCTTTCGTATTCTATAATTCACTGTAACTTTTAGAAAGGAACATTGTTTTTTTAACTTAAACTGTGTGATTTACATGCTGCATCACATAATTTTCATTACCGAAGGATAATCAAATCTCATTTCTAGATGTCCGAATTGTGCGGTACAGACCCATAGTTAGTGCAGTGCCCCGTTTCAGTGTTTAATCTGAGAAATATCAGGCATTCTGTAAATATTTCTGGATTTTTACATCCTTGTACGAACTAAAGGAAGTATTGTAATCGCGAAAAAATTCGGGTATCATGTTACTACGAAAATATCCATTTTGACTGCTCTCGAATACATGTGAACGATTTCCCCCCTTTTTTTAGTGTGTGTGGGTGTGTGGGTGAGAGAGAGAGAGAGATATCTGTACGTTGGAACAGAATAAAGAATTTTTTTGTTTCAAAACGGATTGTAAAAAGGATTTAAAATGGATTCAGAAGGTATTTTTTTCGTGACGTCTGTACATACGTACGTATATCGCATAACTCAAAAACAATTAGCGTAGAATTTTGAAATTTTGTGTAAACCTTGAGATTTTGCTATGACATCTAGTTGTGGACCACCCTTTTTTTGTTGCAATAGCCCGAACCAAACGTATGTGTGTATATATATACACATATATATGTACATACACATAAATAGGCTAAAAATTCGAATTTAAAAATTGGAATAATTTTTTTTAAACCCGTCCTGCGTTATAGCTGCAAAATTGAAATAGGATAAACTTAGAGCATCTAAATTAATTAGTAAATTGGAATAAGATATATATACTCTCTCTTACCCGCTCGGTAAACTCTTTTCTTCTTCTTTTTTTTTTAATTCTTATATGTTAGTAAATTTTTATATTTAAAAGTGATTGAATTATGTTGTTCTTGTGTTCCAGTTAAGATTTTTATGCCTTTAGTTAATCTGTTGCATACCACTGCTGCAGAATTATCAACAATTTAAAAATATAAGCCGCGTTAGGCCTAATGTGGCGGCTACTTGTTTACATTTGAAACTTTCAGTAACATAGTGAATTCAGTTGTTGCACCAACTTCACTGTCCTTTTCCGCAGTGGGTCTATAAACTAACGTTGGACGTATATCGCTTAACGCCGAAGTTGCAAAAATTTATGTGTATTCAGATAAACTTTTGTGCATCAAAAACTTACCCTTCGGACGAATTGTTTGTTTTTGCATAGAAACTAATTTTAATTGCAGAAAGATTTTTTAACTGTTTTTAATTGTATTTGGTGTTTTAAGAGTTTCTGTATTTTACAATTTTTATTTTTTTTTTTTTTTTTTTTTTTTTTGTCTTGCTGCGAAGTAAGAACAAAACTGATTGAATGAGCACTATATCTCTAAGGAAATTCGAGGAAACAAGTTTAAATAAAGTGCAGCAAAAAATTTAATAGGCCGTACAAGGAAGTCATGTGGTATCCACATCAGATTTTTTAATTAACAGCTGACGTGATTTTTGTTAACTCCGCTCTACAGAAACATGACGATGTTTTGTGAAATCATGCTTTCTAGAAATACACTTTAGGAAGCTTGCGAAGTCCTCCAAAAAAAACTGATTCGTGAAGGAATTTTTGGATTTCTGTTTCAGCTGGGTTTCGTATTTGGAAAATCGAAGTACGAAATTAAATCATCTGAGGAATTTTAAATGGACCACCTTTTCAAAATACTGTCAATTACAAAATACGCGAAGAAAAGCTTAACTTCCGAAAGAAAATATTTTGATAAAGAATAATTATCTGATTGCAAATTATTCAATGAAAACCTGCATATAGAAAGACACGAAACACTCCCGAAATGAAACAATTCTTCCTCAATAAAACTGATAACGAGCGAGATTTTTTCCATAATCAGAATAAACATCTTTCTGAACTCTGCCTACTGGACACAATTGTAGAAATAGAGCATAACACCCAACAAATAAAAACAGCGGAGATTTTTTGGTGACCCTCTCTAAACAGTATTTCTGAGAACATCAATAAACATTGATACTAAACTTCACACCGACAATTACATTCTCCAAGGTGGCCCTTTCACACAAGACAGAAACAGTTTGGATGATTTTACTGTAACATTAGCATGTGTCAACAACTGACAAAACCAAACTGAAATTTTCATTCCATGAAACAGAAAGATTTTGCTTCAAAGTCTCCCTCCCTTCCAGGTCTCCGAAATTACCTTACTCTGTATTAGTTTCGGAAAAAATGATTGCCACCTTTTTATATGGTAAACTGATTCATTTGAAAAGTAAAGGTTCTCAATCTGCATTCATTACAATGGCAAAAGAATTTCAGGTTCAATTTCATTTTCAATCAAATCTTAGTAATTCTCATTTTAAACACATGCTCAGAGGAAAATAATTTTTAAAATAATAAGACTGAATTTAAAAACCGCCATGCTTCAGTTTCAAAATATTTCATTATTAATTTCGAAAAACTCATCAGGAAATAAAAATAAAAAGAAATATTTGGAATAAAATATGTAGACAGTAAGCTAGAATCTAGATTATGTTTCAAAGTTAAAATTGCAATTCAAAATATTTTATATACTTCTTCTTACGTAGTGAAAACATCAGTGAAAAAATGAGCAACTTTAAAAAATAAACCTTAACATATTAATTCCACCTTATTAAAATGCACAAAAAAAGGGAGCTAACTTCGGCGCAAAGATTACGGTTGATTAAGAATTAGGTACCAATCAAAATAACAAAGGAATGAAAACAAGTTCAGATTGAATATATAGCATCAAAAAGTTGGCACGAAGCCCGAATATGAATTATTGCCTCGCTCGGTGACAACGATTTGTACTACCATATCAACGAAATTTTGCCCACCAAATCACAGGAAAAGAGATATTTCAGCGCACTGGTGGTAAAGATAACTTTGCTGTATAGGGAAGGAGGGAGTTTTATTGACAAAATACATTAAATCAACGTAGTTATCAGCAGCAGTTCCGGAAATAAATGGGTTTGATAAATAAATTACAGTATTAGCAGCACTGATTAAGCCTACAAGTTAGAATAAATAGCAGAAAATCTGTTTATTTGAAGAAACGAAATATTGTTTTTATCTAAAGCACAAATCGACGCGACGTAATTTCTAAATGTGATAAGTATATTAAAAACAAAACATTTATGCTTTGTAATCTCCCTTTTACAAGTATGAAGTTCAGTACAAGGGTGCGTTAACACGTGCGAGCAAGATGCTTTATAGCCAACATTAAAAAATTGCGCTGTGATTACGAAAAACCAAACTCTTTATAAAATCGCTCGAAACTCAAAACATCACTCGAAGTAATAATCCATTTTTCACGTTACTTTCTGGATGCGATTATTTTTAATTTCCCTTTTCTTCTTTTTAAAGGAATATTCTAACGTTAGGAAAGACCGCGAAAATGCTTGTAGGCGGTTCTATTTTAAATGCAAAAAGTGATTACGCAGTTACCGTCGAAATAAGATCTATCAGCACGAATGTACTTGAATCAGAGCTCTGCAATTCCTGGAACTATTGGAAGAAAACCTCTTCCGGCACTTATAACAGAGTTACTACCGCATCGTTTTTGAGAGCTTAGACTGTCCGAAAACACTGACACTGTGGAACAGGAAGAAGTCGGAACATATTTTAAAAAGTTATATTTCCTTGAATTTCATCGTGTAGAAAAGCAATTTGGATTGGCATGGATATATATAGCATTAGGTATTTTTTGAAAGCAGTAAGAGCTGAAAAATGAGCAACGCCTTCGCCGGGACTCGAACCACGGACCTCTCGAATACGCGCCGAGCGTGCTGATCACTACACCACGAAGGAATACCAAGAAGGCGGAAGAAATACCTTATATACTCTCCCTTTTAAAGAGCGACTGGGGATTAGGGAACCATATAGCCCTTTAAAAGGGAGAGTATATAAAGTATATTCTCCCTTTTAAAGGGCGATTAAGGGACCCACTCGCCAAGTCCTGGTGGTGGAGAATTACCCTCCACCATCTTTTAGTTCGGGCGTCACTGTAGAGGCATTAGGTATTTTTTGGAAGGAGGAGACGTAAAAAATGAACAAAGCCCTTGCCAGGACTCGAACCACGGACCTCTCCAATACACGCCAAGCGTGCTGACCACTATACCACGAAGGCATGCGAAGAAGGCGGGAGAAACACTTTATAGAGTAATGACCGCAATATCACAATACCTGAAAGAATGCCTACAAAAGGGATTGCAAACTTATTAAGTCAGGTGATCGTCTTGTGAACCATTCCTGGCGATTATTAAAGAAAACAGCACCAAGTAGCTTCGTGATCTTTTCTTCTTAAGAAGATGAGACGTATTAAAAGAAGAACGATCATGGTCGCAGAACTACAAGCTTTCTGCTCCTTTCGTAAAATACGTATCAAGCGTCGTCTGAAGAATGGAAATGTATACATAATAAAATCGCTTACTCCCCTATAATTTTTTACATATCTGTGTTAATTGCGTTACTGTACATACCAAATTCACTATAATACAAATTTTTTAAGACTTACTAACTCTGGGATTACCTTACACATCGAAAAAATTTAGACAACTCATATCTCGTATCAAGGTGGCCAAATTTGATGCCAGAAAAGAAGAAATTTATGATCGCGTATCACTTGACATTCACTTAATTTTTATTGTGGTTAAAGTACCCCCGAGAAAAACGTCTCCAGTTTGCGAAATGATATTCAACGAATCCTTTCCTTATACAAATATACCAGTCTAATAAAGACTAATCCAGATGTATTTTAAATCCTAATCACATACATATGCTTTTTACTCTTCTTGTCCTCGGATTTTGTTCGAAAGTTAGCGTAGGCCTAATATCTGTTTGCATTTAAGGCGATGCTGTAATTGTCAGAGCAAGTTTAAACCCGTTAATACTGTTTCCCGAATAATAATAGAATTGATTTTTATATATTTCAGAGACTTTAAAGTCTAACCACTTAAGCTGGAAAGACTTAACGCATAACTAAGTGCTGAGACTACTTAAGCTGCTGTACCTTACCACTCCAAGCAGAAGCAACTAGCAATAAAATATTTTCTAACTTAAATAATTCTAAAGAGCTTTCTGAACTACTGCAAAATTTCTCATAATTTTATTCTAATTTTGAATAAATGGCGATATTTTACGGTACGGCCAGTTCTTTGTAGGTATCAACTACCTTTATCTTAATTGCTTCAAAACGATTAACACAATGCTTTATTGGAATAACGCAATTTCTATTTTAATTCTATTCCTACCAATAAATATCCCACGGGCACTTGTGAAGGTAGTACTATCGGGCAGTTAGTTTTATGCTCGAATGCAATAATGCTTTGTAGGGTTTATTAGTCTTTTGGAAAGGGGAACGTGACCAATCAACTGCGCCCTCTCTGGGATTTGCGCCAACGATATTCCAGCTGCTAGCTATACGTGCTAACTATTTACACCCCGAAACCACGCACGGAGGGATGAGACAATTCTTTCCATTCTTCCCTTTAAATAGCAACAGGAAAGAGGCTCAAGATCCAGTCGACTAAATTCAAGTGGCAACAAACTGTTATCAATTAAATGAAAGTTGGAATTAATTTTGATTTAAATTTCGGAAGCCATCGCAAAGGCTATTAGATTTTTTTGAGCACGAAGCATGAAAATTCAAGTGTGTTCTCTCTGAATTCGAGGCACGAATTTTCCGATTGCTAGTTGCATGTGCACTAACACCATGAGAGCACGCAAGAGGGAAAGCGAAATTCCTTCAGACTAAGCTAGCTGGTGCTATTGTGATATGACAGAATAGGAATACGTTGAATGTTTACAGAAAAATTTCAAAGATCATGGTATCAAAAATATATCCAGATCAGTCACACGTAAATTTAAAAGTTATATTATGCTTATATTTACGAATATAGTGCACGAAAAACTGAGTATCTTTAAAAGAAAATAGATACCAAGCACTTTTGCATGGAATTTTGTAATTTTTACCTCCTGTGACTCTGCATTCATAGCCACAAAATGTATCTAAAGAGCATACAATTCGTATCAGTCAGCAACACTGACACCGCAATATACCTGTAATTTCGAATATACTTTTAAGTGACGTAGCTCCAGAGCATATCAGAGATGCTTCCGATCAAAACTGCATACACTGAGCTGTTACTGAATCTATAATTGCATTCTCAATATCATCATAGAGTAATCAGTAAGCTGTTGTGAAAAAAAAAAAAGACACTGGATTACAGTACGGTAACAAGAAAAGCTACGGCTGCATGGCGTCATAAAAGCAAAAAGTATCAAAGATACATCTACCAAATTCTAGCGTTAATGTTGCAACAAAACAATAAACAAATACCGTATAACAATATGATCGTTCACGAATCTATTTGGGTGATTTTTTGCGAGACATTTGTACATATGGACAGTATAAAGGACTCTTTTTCCATAATGGATTGTAAAATGGATTTAAAACGAATTCAAGGGGGATTTTTTCGTGACATCTGTACGTACGTATATATGTACGTATCTCGCATAAATAAATAAAAAAAGATTAGCCGTAGAACGTGAAAGTTTGTATATGGAACTGTTGTAACATCTAGTTGTGCAACTCCCCCCTTTTTTTGGCAATCGGCTGTAAGAAACGTATACATACCCATTCCCTTACCCGGCTGAAAAGTCTTACCTTTATTTTCGCAATCATTGGTGGTAGCCATATACTTCCGATTACATAAGTGTTTTAAAAATTACGAAAACATTTCTGTTTTGACAATGTCAAATTAAAAAAAAATATTTTCGACATATAATGAAACCTTGCGGTCTCCCGGTTCCTATATTTATATTTGAAAAAGCTTTTATACCCATAATGAAAGAATAAAATTATAGAAAGTTCGACTTCCGTATGAAAACTATTGAGTGGGATATTTAATTTCAGAATTTGCAATTTTTCGTGTCATTTTCAACTTGTTTTGAAGGACCGATTAATTATGTTAGAGTAATTCGAGGATAGAAGTTTAAATGAAGTGCAGAAAAAAAATGTGTATAATTTAATAGGCCGTACAAGGTAGTCATGTTGTGTCCACATCAGATTTTTTTTTCCCTTTTACTACTTTTATGTAGGAAAATCTAGAGGAGAAATTTAAGCGAAAAATAACACGGTTACAGAAAGAACAATAATGAAAAGTAAAAAATTTCAGAATATCCGGTTAAAATTTAGAGAAGAAAATACGCGAATAAATACGGTATTCATAATCATTACAGCAAAAACATTCCAGATTTTCAATCAATCAGTCAACCACTTTATGTAATCTGAGCGAAATGTTAAATAAGAAGTTACAAATTGACATTGCAAGAATTTTGCTTTGACTTCAAAATAGTTGAAGGCCAGACATTTATTTATGAGAATTTGGAATATTTCTAAGGTAAATGTCTTGCTAGTCTGGCATCCGATGCGGACCAACCGAACGTCCAGCGGGTACAGTAGTGCGGCAGAGCAATACCTGTAAAAGTCACTGACGAAGTTCTGGTGCTCCGTCCACTTTTCCCTGTCCCTGTTTGCACTTAACTGTACACTGCGCACGTTACCCAACGTTTACATTAAACTGATATTCTACGACTGCCATTAAAGAAAGTACTATGGCTATTCTAAAACTCTAAGAAGATTGTTATACTTTTATAAAACTGAAACATATTACTATACCTGAATTACGGCGAAGTACTCAAATATTATTTCCCTAAGAGCTGAACCGTTTTTGTGCAGGATTTCTTATGAAAAACTGGTTCATATTTGCTTTACATATGAGGAAACCCATAAAAAAGCAATGCAAACAGCTCATTCAGTCCCTAGGAAACGAACCAACGGCAAACAGACGGTGTTCAGCAGCTTCAGCAATTCATCCATGATCTTCGTCAAAATGAGTTTGTACTCTTAATATCAAAGCAATGCCACAACGATAATTTATTTAATAATAACCAGCAACAAGCTGATTTCTACTGATATTTTTTGAGGGAGGTGAATTAGACGAAATTCAAAGTATTGGCTTTATACAGAATTTTACATAAAATACAAATTCTGCACACTGCACGAGATTTAGAAATCGACAATTAATAGGTAAGAAAAAAGCAATTACAAACAAGTTCCAAGAATTTTTTTTCTGATATAACTTGTCGAGCACGAAAAACTTAGGAACCAGGAGTCCGCGGGGCAATAGCATGGCCGCATAAAGAATGACATAGAGCAGAACTGATAGAAATAGATGACATGCAGAAAAGATCGCGGTCGATATTCCTCTGGTTCAGCTTATAACTAGAATAAAAACTGGTGCTGGAATAGATGAGGATAAGTAGGAGACGAATTAGGAGAATTCGGAACACCCAGAAAATAAATTTCGAGGTAAAACATATTTATTGCAATAATATATTTTTTTACAAAAGTGTAAATAAGTGTAAAGTGTAAAGCAGTTATAAAAAATCTGATGTGTACACCACATGATTTTCTTGTACGGAACATTAAATTACACGCATTTTCTCTTGCATTTCATTTAAACTTATTGGACTGAATTAAATTTACTTCGTCCATAGCGCATAAACCACAATAGAATAAATACACTCATCTCATTCATTTTATAACTCAGAATGCACAAAATCTATATCGCCTGAAGAATTATCTAACCGTTGCTAGATGTTCTAACAGTTTTTCATAGACGAGTATTTCAGTATTTCTCGTTCGATTAATTCAGTTCTCACTTCGCGACAAAGCAAAAATACATAAAAACTCAAAATGTCTATAAAGTTTACTACGTAAATCTTAAAAACTTACTTCCTCGAATAAATTCCAGAATGGATTAAGCATGATTTAATTCGCAATAATAAAAGAAGGCATTATCTTTGTTGTTGCTCTTTCTCTAGATTGGTAACAAATCTACTATTCTGTCAAGTTTCAAATGTAAACAAATATGTCTGCTATAGTAACAGTAATTAGGCTTAGCCACACATAAACAACTTTTAAATTGTTGATAATTCTATAAATATTGCACGCAGATTTACTACAGGGATAAAAACCTTAATCGGAAGATTAAGAACAACATAATTCAATCATTTCTAAAGCAAAAAAAGCACAATTTACAAACTTAAAAGTATAAAGAAACTGAGACCACTCAGCCGAGTAACAGAGTGGAAATATATATGCAAATATTTATGTACTTTTGGTGCTCCCGATATCAACCAGAATTGGAGATGAACATTTACATGTTATAGCAGTCCCATATACAAAATTTCAATATTCTGAGGCTGCACGTTTTTGAGTTATGCGAGATACGTACGTACGCATAGACGCCAAGAAAAATTCTCTTCAGAATCCATTTTAAATCAGTTTCATAATTTTTTGGGGGAAAAAGAGTCCTTTATTCTGTCCTTACGTACAGATGTCACGCAAAAACGTCGTTAAATTGCATTCGATAGCGGTGAAAATGGATATTTTCGTTGAAATATGATACCCGAAATTTTTCGCGATTACAATACTTCCTTTTTACTTCGTACAAAGGAAGTAAAAACATGCAAGCCACCAGTTACTACACTATTCCAAATACAGCCAAAGCCTGAAACTTTTATTATAGAATTTGGCATATAGTACGCAGCAGCTGAAGAAATACTAACGATGGAATAACTCTAAAAGTTAACACATTTTTCTGAGAGTGCTCCGTTTCTAATGAGAGGTGAATTAATATACTCCGCTCAACGTTTCAAACACATTAAAAACAGACGAATGAAAGTATGAACTCTTATGTTATGCTGAAATTGCTCTATTAAAATACACTAAATCACTGCTATAATTCGAACGTTACATTTATTCTTGCATCAGAATGAGAAGACGAAGAAAGGCACACATGATATCTGATTATTTTTCAGCAAAAGACCTTCACTTAAATAGAAAACAATCATAATAAAACAGAAGGTTCTATACCTTTAGAACAGATATGAATTAACAGAAAATCACAATAGAAAACAGATGCAATGAAAAACTGAAAATAAGTTTTACGACTACCCTCGACCTCAAATAATACGAAAACTAACAAATAAAAAGTCATATCGATCGATTGAAAACATAGCACAATAGTTTTGGAACTTTTTTTTTCTAAAAAGGGGAAAAGTAAAGATTCCAAGCAATTTTTTGGTCATAATTCTTTAGGTCACAAATTTCTACATGACTTACTGCGGCAGTAAGAAATCAAATTTAACATGAAGCCACTACCGTTTACTTTATTCAAACTAGAAATAACATCAGTTACATAAGAGATGCATGCGTTTATTTCAAAACAAAAGCAGAGCACGCAATTACATATTTTGCTTATAATATTCCGCTGCTAAAAACGCTCTAACGGTAAAAGGTATTCTTTTGAAGGTTTAAGTGAGATTAGTAAGAACAAGGAAAATGAATTTAAGAGAAAACGTAAACAAAAAGTCGGTGACACTCTTCAAATATACGAAATTATCATGATTAAAAAAAGTATAAAAAAAACATTAATGTTTTGAAAAAGG
>KK113550.1:270166-299726 GCA_000611955.2 Stegodyphus mimosarum | reverse complement strand
TGCTGAATTGTTTATCAAATCAAGACGGTTGTCTGCTTAAGTTACAGAGACATTAGGTTATTTGGAAGCAGAAATGAGCAATGCCCTCGGCGGGACTCAAAACTGGACCTCTCGAATACGCGCCGAGTGTGCTAACCATTACACCACGAAGGCATGCAGAAAGGAGAGAGAAAATATCTTATAAAGGAAAGGAGTTCTTTCATGCGAAAGGCTTTCTAAAGTATTTTATATTCGAGTATTACACTAACACGGTAACAATACCCTAATACGATAACAATTATGGGCTTTAAACAGCAGCCAGAAGGCTTGGTGCTTTCAGTTTATTACTTATATTTTTGGTTACACACTCCTTTCCAGTGAAGAGCAGTACACGTCTTAAAATATACTCACAGTTTTCCTAGAGCTTTGAAACAGTAAAACAATGATAATGCACTTGTTTTATGAATAATAATTCACGGAATAATTTGCTTTATGAACAATCATGCAACGATTTAAATAATTCGCTGTTGAGAACATATTTTAGAAACGCGTTAACTTCTTTAAAATTTGATGTTTAAATCAAATTAAACTTGAAAAAAAAATAGATACACATGAGAATCATATATTTGTGCTACAAAATATCCCCAGATTCTGATATCATAACAAACACTTCATGCGGATCTCTATCTATTTCTCCTTTAATAGACATTTAGAAAATTACCTTAGTTTTGAATTAAAAAATAACGCTTATAAAATGAAATTTATAAATACCGAAATATGTAATAATCTACTACTAGATTAGAAAAAAATGTTCCCACAAATCATTTATAGCGAAGAAGCGTGAATTTCGTAGATTTCTGCTTTACGTCACCAACTAACGGAAAGCTGAGCTTAAGTCTTCCCCTCCCCCCCATGAGCAGATACCGGATTCGAGTCACGTAACGATGTTTCTCGCAGATCTGAAGCAACTTTAGCCCTTATCGCACGAACTTTTAACCTTTGAAAGACGCATGCCTTATATTTGAAGAAGGATTTATTGAATAAATCGCTTGACGTACTGCACGTCTTACTGCCACTTGTGCGGCTTGACTCTTACTTCAAAACTATAGGCAAAGGAATCGAAGATCCTCTCTTGTTTTGATTCTGAGAAACAGCTTCGAGCTTGCAGTGTTACATTAGGTGTGACGTTAAGATGGCCTGTTAATAAAAACAGAGTTTCCAGAAAAATGAGATAACATTATTTTCATTCCCCAGCTAATAAGCGTCAGAGCTGGAAATAAATATTCTGAAATGTTGGATGGCATCTAATCGTAAAGAGAAAGATAGATATATAGTAGATATTACTACTTGGAATGAAAATTAGACTAGTAATTTGTTTCAATTACTTACTACGTAAAATTGAAAGTAGTATGAGTTAAGTCTCAGTGTTTCCAGAAACTTGTGCATATACGAATATTTCCAGAAATTTGTTCACACGCACTTGTGTCATATATGATATTCTACCGATAGGGGCTACTTCCAAAATATATATACAGTCGTATTTCTGTATCAGCTTATTCAGGATACACGGTTTGAATTGCTCAAATTTTACATCCAAAACACTGAAAAGGAAAGAAGTAAGCAGTTAATATGTTTTAAAGGTATCACAAGTGACGATTGACTGTACAGAAAGGTGCAAAATAACAGCTTAAAACTGCCTTTTCTTAATATTCGTTACCATAAACACTAGTGCTGCCCAACCGGTATAGCGGTTAGCGTCGCTGTCTGCCGTGCCAAAGGACCTGGGTTCGAATCCCGGAGAAGGCATGGATGTTTGTATTAAATGTATAGTGTCGGTGTGGCATGGCGGCATTTTAAATATGTGGCGAGCCGAAAGTCCTCTCGTGTGGTTTGGTGGAAGGGGAGAGGGATGGGAGACTCTCGGACCCGTGCCCCTCCCCGGGGTGCTCTCCATCAAAATTGGGGGCGGAACTGAGCCAAATCGCACTGTCACCTGTAAGGTGCTCAAGGCTGTTGCCAACGACAAACGTAATCTTGCGTTCCGTGCCACGAGGAATTTCGTGGCTTTAGGCTTACTAACGTCCGACAAGCGAGCATAAGCAAGAACAACATAAACACTAGTATGGGAATGTCGGACGATGTAACCACATGGGAGGTGAAAATAGTTCTTGAGAAGTTATATGTGCGTCCTTTAGTTATAAGGTCACTCCTTAAACGCGCATATTTCTCAGCTCGCAGTTCTGCTGGATCAACACGAGGTACTGGCAACAAAGATAAATATGTCGGTGCTGATAGCGGAATCTATGGCCTGACAGGGAAGGTTTCATTACTTTGCTCCGTTATATAGATGCCACCACTCTTAAAAGCAGACCAATCATTGTTTAAACAGGCAGAAAACTTCAAAAGAATTTTTTTAAAAATGCCTGCTTTTTACAAACGTTTTTCCGGTTTACTTGAACGTAGCAGCTGTCATAAGAGCGGCAGAGTTACGCAGGGGCACCGCTAAAGCAGGTCTGCTTTCCGTTTAGTATTCTGATTAATAAAATAGAGGAAAATTCTATACCTGCGCAGTTGTACCTCAGCATAACGATATCTCTATCTATTCAGAAGTATAATTAAAAACTAATTAGCATAATGTTCCTAGCACCCTTTAAGCTGTAGAAGCGTTGTGGAGTTTATGGCCTGGCGAACATTGGTTAACGAATATTAAAGTGCTGACACCTTTATGACGACGCAGACTTACTCAGTGGTTCCCATCAGATATTTGAATATCCGCATATTTGTACGTGCCACATTTGTTTCCGTACTCAAACATATCCGTTAAATTTGCTTCCATTCTGCCTTTAGTCCTTTTTAGTGCAGCGTTATCGCAGCTTTCGTGTTGAGAAAGGTCTTATTTACATAATAATGGCCCCAAAGAGTAAGAGTACGGATGCTCTTAGCCCTTCTAAGTTCAGAAGCCGTGATGCTCTTTTCATTAGTGAGATGGAAACTCTGGATATAACTGAAATACAGAATGGGGAAGGGGATCGGTTGCGCAGATAATCAGACTGGATAGGAAGAATCTTCAGTTCGAGAAATTTGAAGAAGAGGAAAAAAATCAGCAGTATACATTCAGTAAGAAACATTTTATTGATCGTTTAAAGATTAGGCGAAAATGACAGAATCACTTATTTCCATAAGTACAATACAAAGTGTACTCTAATGTACACTATCGTTTGTATCACTTTATTTAGCGTTACAGACTGTATAGCGTGAAGTTAATTATAACTTTATTTATTTATGAGGGTCTTACTGAGTATAATTTATTAATTCAACTTCACCGCACTTAAGAAGGGAACGCAAATATTACGTTCTCGTTAAGTTTTGGTATTATTTGTGGAAAATCTAGAAGAGTATATTATCCGCGGATAGGAGAGTCCTAAAATATAAATGTGTGACAAAGGTTTTTTTTAAGCTTGATTAGATTAGTCTTGGACAGAAAATTATCAATCAGCGAACCGCTGTATACCATTTACTAAATTCAGCTCCCTGAATCTGCGTCCGAAAGCATAAATGAACATGACAAAATTTATCCCGTTTAACTCTTTTGCTACGAAAGGCATATTATAGACACACACCCATATATATATATATATATATATATATTACCAGATTCTTCTATCTCAGAAAAAATGCGTAAGGACAATACATTGCGTATGTACACTGGAAATGAAAAAAAAATTAAGCCTCGGATATAAACCTGTCTTTTGATGTGTTATTAAAGCTAGAAAAATGTAAGAATTAGTGTAACCAATTAACTTAAAGAATGATTAAAAAAAGGAAGTAATACTAATAAACTATTAATCACTTTTTGTTTAACGTTTCAATACGTGTACATGCGTACCCGCCTTAAGAAAATTACCAAATACTGATGAAATTATATACACAAAGTAAAAACACATATGTTCATGCAATTTCGTTAATACACATGAAAAGCGTATATATATATTTGAGTAGTACAACTAGTGCACTGCTACATTAAACCTATTTTAGTACTGAAAATATAACCTGTAATTATCACATCAACTGATTAAGAAGTGGTCCCCTCTCCTTTTTTTTTAAATGCCGGATACTTGCTTTTTAAGTACTGGTCGGTACTGGCAGAACCCATCTGTCATTTACTAATCATATCACCAAACATGTTGCCAGGATGTACAACAGGAGGTACAACGATATTATACCCCGAGAAGAGGAACAGATAATGGCAAAATATATGGCAGCCGAAATGCTCATCTCCAGAGCGAACACAGTGATACCAATTAAAAGGCTGAACATCAGGAATTACTTCAATTTCACTTATTTCTGGCAATGCATTTAGTCTCAACTTAGAAGCTAGTTCAAGCGCATCTAGTACCAACTTATTTTATACTGTATAGTTACATATAATTCCTTACTTACTTAACGTCTCATATAATCATTATCAAATATCATTTTGCTTATTGGTAACTTCTTGATTGTTATGTTCCAAAACGCACGAAAATAAGTATTTAAGGCAAGACAAAAATATTTTAAATGAAGTATCCCCCACACGAAGAAAAAAAACTGCCATCAGAGAACAATAAAAAAAATCCACTAAATTCCCGTTTTGAATCAGAAAGCGATAACGATACTTTGAACTCATCTTCAAAATCGAAGAGGATGAAACATCAAATGATCTAAGGTAACAGCTTAATTATCACATATCTGGTGGTTCACTTAGAATGTGAAATAAAAAAATACGCAAATAATTCCACGCATAAAGTGGCCAATCACACAGTTTCAGCACCTTTAGACTGCTTTAATTTTTTTTTTCTAACAACGCAAATTTTTATTACCTTGACATTTCATTCATCCGCAAGCACTTTGAAAACATGAACAGTCTATGTGTTTACGGTAATGAATATTACGACGATAAGGAGCATAAGGCGATTTTCATATGATACACTCCTGTGCATAAATTAAGGATAATGCCAGCTCCGGCAAATAAAGGTTCAGAGACAAAACAAACGTGACTTAGTCATAAAGCCTATTTATTAAGCAAAACATAAAGAACAAAAAGATTGTGTATGTATAATATCATTTATAAAAACTACGATTTTTGTCCCCGGGAGCAATTACAAGAAATATTTCCCTTACAAAAACTTAACATTACATGGTTGGTATGATGCATGGTTAATACACTGTACGTTTCCCAAACGTTGAAATACAGTCCGTATAACGCCTAGGCATGCTGAGTATCAAATTATCGAGATGATCTTGGGGAAGATACTCCACTCAGCAAGCAATGCTCTCAGAAGTTCCGGTACACATGTAGGATGTGCTCGACGGGCTGCAATTCGTCGGCCAAGCATGTCCTACACATGAGCTATCGATTCAATTCAGGTGAGAATGCTGGCCATTCCATATGGGTGATATCCTCAGATTGAAGGTATTCCTTTACAATGTTTGCACGGCGAGGACGGGAGTAGTCATCCATAAAAAATAATTCTGCGTCCGTGGCACCCCTAAACAAACGTACATGTTGTTCCAGAATGATGTTTCGATAAATTTGGTCCGATCTGAACACGCAGATCTCTTCTGGAACCGAGTATAATTCCACCCCAAATGAGCAATTCTGCACCATCATAATGGGGCCGTCCGATGATGTCTTGGTGGTAGCGGATACCTGGAGTTCTCCATATGAAAGTCCTACGTGAATCACACTGCAAGCTAAACCTGGACTCGTCGGAAAGCATCACACAAGCCCACTGTGACGATGTCCATATTGCATGTTGTCTACTCCAGGCTAAACGCTGGCGACAGTGAGTTACCGTGAGTGGAATACATCTGACAGGCCTGCGAGCATATAGACCAATCTGTCCCAAACGTCCGTATCCGGTTTGTCATGAAACTGTCGTATCCGTGGCTGAAGATAGCTGAGGAGACAGGTCTGATGCTGTGCTCAGTCTGCTTCTTTTGGCAGTTACTGTCAAATGTCGGTCGTCGTTCGGTGTTTCAACTCGCGGGCGACCTGTACTGTAACGTCTACTGACATTTCCATCATTTTGGAATCGTTGGCAAAGCCTACAGATAACACTTTGGGCTATTCCAAATATTTTCGAATATTTCCATCTGAGTACGCCCACATTCCAGGCGGCCGATGATTCTACCACGTAAAAAATCATCTACATGCGTCCTTTGTGGCATAACTATTCGGTTGTGACACTCAGCGGCTAACAGAATGCTTATGAACAATTTTATTTCTTTGCTACCATTCCTTATATATACTTCTCTTACATTTTCGTCATTGCGATGTACTATCGGCGTCATCTGATGGCTTCCTATAATGTGCATGTTATTCTTGATTTTGTGTGTGATAATTCTTTTCTTTTCTTTTTTTTTTTTTACAGGTAAAAATTTTACTTTAGAGTTCGATTTCCGTGTGCATCTGGATTATCTTTAATTTATGGACATGAGTGTAGTTGTAAAGACTATTCATATAAAATTGACTTCTACTTTCATATTTACTCTTGACAATGCTGTGAAACTTCTTAAATACCCGTTACCTTAAAGTAAATACCATAGAAATAAGCTAAAAAAATAAGCATCTTAAAAAGCCATTCACCAGAACGTAGTTTATAAATAAATATTATATAAAGCACATTCTCGGTAGAAAATTACAATAAAAAAACAATTAAAAAACTCTGAATAGAACAACAAACTCCTTTAGCGAAAGTCCAGCTTTTAAACCTAAAAAAACATTGTCTTCTGGGAAATATAAAAGTACAAATCCAGTAATAAGAAAACGATCTGTAACAATCAGTGGGAAAAAGCGTCAGAGAAGGAGGAGAATCAAATGGCTTGAAATAAATCACACGTGAAATCAAATCTCACGTAAATAAAAATGGATCGTTCTCAAAAACAGCTATTTGTTTACATCACGAGCACATTATATATATAAAAAAAGTTTAGCTATAAAATCTGATTTAAAACAAGGATACCGACCTTTTCGGAAAATGCTGGACAGTAAAGTCCAGTTAAAGATTTACTAAAGGTCGCACTAATAAATAAAAACATACCAAGGCCGAATACAAAATTTAGTATTTATTAATCACCGCAATATAATCTCAAGTACTATTGTTTCTGATAAAATTACATCTGTAGTTCAGTTCTAAAAATATTTATTAAAAAAAGAAATATGAATAAAATATTCTTAACGTGAATACTCAGCCTCATTTCTTGAACATCTAGTGGGGCAGAATGGTATATCAATCAAACCTCAGTGCAAGAAAACGTTAATTGACATTGTTCTACGTCAATTACTGTTGTTTTTTTAACATTCGCATTTACATCTAGTTTAATCGATATCATAGCGATAGCGAAGAGTATAACCAAAGGCGTTCATCCAGAAGTTTCGCTTTTAATTTTTTATTTTTACTCATATATCTATTTTTATGCTTGATACTGAGAAGCTGTGATTAGCAAATATATATACTTCCGAAAAGAAATGTCCATGAAGCACTGGAAATTTTACTTTATAAATAATAAATGTCCACTTAAAACCCTCTTTTAGAAACGTCCACTTAAAACCGGGGTTTTCTTTTTTAAACGCTGCGTATCTGAACGCAACTGTACACAGTCCATTTTCATTTCGCAGGTAAAGTTGATATCAACTGAAAATAGAGTAAGGAATGCAGTTGGTGCTTTCTAAAGTCTTGAAATTTTTTCATACAATACCAATCAACACCGCACAATTTTTGCTGTTTACTTGAATTGCCCATTCAGAGTTTTAGAAGGAATGAAGTTGCTGCTCTTATGAGAATTAAAACATTTCGGTTTAATTTTGAACTTATCAGTCTTAGGAACATCTTTCTTTATTTATTTTGGTTTTAAACTCGCATGCTCAGTTCATTTCAGTTCGTAAACTCATTAAAAATCATCCAACTAGCTCTCATTTCCATATTCAAAAGCACCGGAGTGGATACGCCTGATCTAAGCAGTACAGTAACTTTTGATCTCATGTAATCGATAGCGGAATATGCTCGCAGCAACTATTTCCTAACAGTTATTAAATTAGAAAGTGTCTCAAATTGACTCCCCCACCTCGAATAAGGGAAAAAACGTTGCTAAGTTCTAAGACTTTCCATTTACATCACTTATTAATGAACATTATTAAGCACTATAGGAATTTGAGAAGGTGAATACTCATACCTTTTCAATACCAAGGCTGATTACACTTTTAATAAATACTTTTTTGTGATTCGTCCCGACATTTATCTCCACGCCTATGTTTTCTTTATCAATTACGTCGTTTCCGGTTTATCATAAAAAGGTGGTTCAGCGATTAGATAGACCTTCCGATGTCCTTATGCATTGTGCGTCCATAGAGGCAATTGGCTGAAACTAGGCACTTCGACACAACAGAAAAAACTGCTAATTCAGCTTTTCTGATGTAATTAATGCTGCAAATTACAATCTATCCCTGTTCTTGAAAATTCAATTCAAGAGACTCAAAACTTTATTACAGCAGCTTTCTTTCAGTTTCCCCCCCCCAAAATAAGCAATGAACTGCATTTACTTTACTTCCTACATGAACGATGCAACGAAATGTACATAAATGAAGGCAAGCATTTGCATCACTTGAAACAATGACTAACATTCATGACTATCATACAAAAGCACTTTAAAAGAGCTTTTAAATTTTCTTATTCCATTTTTCTAGAATTTTTATGCCACTTAATAAAAAGAAATTGAAACTGCTCCATCTTTTTACTGATGCAAATGCTAACCAAAAGCATTCGTAATGCATTTCAAAGAGAGTAGCGTAGACTAATAAGCCCAGCTGCTTCCTCGGGCAGTTGTCTTTACCATTCCTGAAGCATAAGATGAAGTGGGGGAGAAGGAAAACTTCAAGAAAATAATAGATAAGAAACTTAAAAAAGAAAAGAGAAAACTTTTTGGAGTATAGAAAATTCCATCTTCCGCAAAAAGCTCTCAAATTCGCTGAACAAGTGGATTTTAAGTATTTGAAAGCCGCCAATTGAAATAAAACATTTTTTTTTCCCCAAGACGATGGATTTTACCAAAATAGAGAAAAGTTTCTCCTCTTTCATACCGCTAAAAAGGAAGGACAAAAGAAAAAAAAAAAGAAAGAAAAATAAAAAAAAAAAAAAAAAGAAAGAAAAAAGAAACGTCATCTTTATTGATTACGAAACTCTATGCAGTATTGGCAGTCATTAAATCTCAATAATCTTCTTCTCAAGGATGGAAGAAAACGAAAAAGCATAAAAATACTGTCTTAACATTGAAAATATATATATATAAAGATTTAACGTAGTTGATGCCTTAAAGGTATTGGAAAAAAGTCTATTTAATGCTTAACAGAAATTGAAAGTCTAATGAATTTACGTATAATTTTATCATAGACTGCTAAAAGATAAAAAGAATTATCCCGCCCCAGAATAATATGTAAATTTAAATTAGTGTTTCTCCAGCGTTTAATTTTGTGCATTCTCTTGCATAATTAGTTTAGTTTCTTTACCAGACTATCATACAATTCATGTGAAAATCCACATTTATTCCTAACAAAAAGAAATTATAATAATGGGAAAAAAAGTTTGAATGCTGCCCAATTAAATATATTTTAAACTTTTCTGGAGGGAGGAAGAGCACTGCCTCAAGAAAATCAAAGTTAATAGCGCCGAACTTTTACACGTTTAAACTAATAGAAAGAGTGACAGCCTTACGGGACTACACGGGAAAGGAAAAAAAAACCTAGAAGTTCTGTTTCCAGTATTTATACGTGCTATAGAAAAAAGAAAAAGTTACGTGATGCGAAATTAATACCAGCACGTGAGAGAGAGTAACTCGCCTTCAATCACAGCACGTAGTGATGTCATCTCTTGGTGTCACGTGGCCACTTTACAAGCATCCCATTCTTTTATCAGAAAGAGGGGCCAGGAAATTAGATAAATAATGATGATATCAAGCCTAATCGAAACATCACTCACTTTCATAACTGAATGAATTGAATCAGCAAAAACCTACTTCATAGGCTGAAAAGGAAAGACGCAATCACTGTATAACACAGAATATAAAGAGAAAAGAAAATGAAAATATAAAAGTAATTAAAAATGTTCTCTAGATTTCAATGATAACCACTTTGCACGAGTATTTAGGCTCACAAATTCGGCACTTTATTCCAGCTATTAAGTATTTTAGAGCACTGAAGTTAAAAATACTATATTTTTTAATAAAAAGTGTCAAGGCGATACTTCTAGGAGGAAATGAGAGAAAACATATGTAATTCATAATTTATAAGCGGCATATGCGCTGGTTCATGAGCAAAATTTCAGATTTGATATGACTTCCAATATTTATATTTAGATCCCCCTCTCCAATTCAAGTCCGCAAATTTCGATTTTAGCTTTCTTTTTATCCATTTTAGGCATTTATAACTTATATTTACAAGTGCATGCCTTCTACGAGTATAATCCTGAAATCAGTTTTTAAACTAATATACTAAACTTGATTTCAAGATAAAACTACAATGGAAATGCATATATATCACTTTCACTTTAAAGGATCAAAAATATGATGGGAAGGAACTCAGAGAAAAGCTAAGATTAATACTTCCCATGCAATATTCACTGCTCCAGTTACGCGCATCCAAAATTCGCATATGAAAAGCCATCGGTATCAAGTTTAAAACTCAAGAGAGAGATCCATTATACTAGTGATAGCTTGGAGAAAAGTAACTTTAGAGATTTAAGGTTCTAATTAGCTTTCAATAATTTAAGAATTTCATAATCAGAGGTCAAAACTAATTAGACGACCTCTGAAGATGGCCATGAAGGCATTATTCTCAGCTGGGATTTACACGACAATCTCAGCCTTCGTGTGAGGGAAGCCATTAATCAAACTTGGAATAGCAGAGCTACAGTGAATAGGAAAAGCGCTCAAGGCTTCCGTCGGAGACTCTATAAAATAAAAATTACTTTAATTAATGTATTAGATTAGAACTGTATATTGCAGACTATTTGAAAACTATTTTACTCGCATAATGCAAATTCATGCCCTTGGGTTTCATAATAAAATTCTTGTTTTGTAATAGTGGTTCCTCATTATCTTCTCAAAGCACCTTAATGTAGGAAGGCAGGTACAAAATTATTAGCATGATTTTCCATGAAATGACATGGGTGAAGTTGCATGTGGTATGCTTTTCATAAATTCACTTGCACACAAGACATATATGATTGGCTCCGAGAACATCCACATGAGAATTCGCAAGGAGAAACTTCATATCCTCATTTTCCTTGCAACAAATATGACTAACGCTTTTAAAAGTATAACACCCTTAGAGAGGAACTGACATTAACATTGCGCATAGAAATTTTAATACCTGAATATGTGAAGAAATAATGGCTGTATCAATTTAATAATAATAAAAAAACTGAGACCATAAAGGAATGAAGTAAATCTCAAATTTTACAGTTAAAATAAATTATTATTCTAATTCTCCAAGGAGCAAAGCTTTGGATAAACACTTTGATCAATTTTGTGAAGAATATCGACTGGGAAACAAATTGTTTCTAAATGACATCTTTAAAGGACTTACAAGTCTAGAAACAACTATAAGGTATTTCTCCCGTCTTCTTAGCATGCCTACATGGCGTAGTGGTCAGCATGCTCAGCGCGTATTCGAGAGGTCAGTGGTTCGAGTGCTCATTTCCCTCTCTCCCGTTTCAAAAAAAAAAAAAAAAAAAAAAAAAAAAAAAACTAATGACTCTACAGTAACGCTCGAACTAAAAGGTGGTAGATGAAGATTCTCTAGCACCAGGATTTGGCAACTGGGTCCCCTAATCCCCAGGCGCCCTTTAAAAGGGGCAGTATATAAGGTGTTTCTCCTCCCTTCTTAGCATGCCATCGTGGTGCAGTGGTCAGCACGCTCGGCGCGTATTCGAGACGTCCTTGTTTCGAGTCCCGGCAAGGGCACTCCTCATTTTTCATCTCTGCTTTCAAAAAATACCTAATGTTCTCTGCACAACAAGCAGCGACATGACATTTGCAAGAGTGTCCTTAATATTTTATTGTATTTTCGAACTTATATTTAAAAGAAAATGATAAAAAATTTAATAGAAGGGAAGAATACTTTTAAAGCGCTTCGGATCGCAGTTATACGTTACCTACATAAACGGTACTTTAGAACACGCTGCCGTTCTATGCGATATGACACTTTCGAAATCAAACACTTTTGTTGCCTTTAACAATATTCTGAAACTACGGTTAAGTAGTCTCGCGATTGCTAAATTGTTGAAGCGGAAATTGGTGCAGGGTTAAGCAGAACGTATTTCTATATTCTAGACAGAGTACTGGAAATGTGGATGTAGATTACAAACTACATCTTATAAACGGTATATCTTAAAATAGTCTTCTCATTATCTCATTCAAGCATTACAATATACTTAAATATACTTATCTGCAGTCATAAGTCAAATTTGGAAGACGATTTCCAAAACTGACAAATAATTACTTCAATGTCTTCAGAAATTCTCCGAGTTCTTTGACACAGCGCGAAAGCGCAATGATTTTTGAGAACTTCCACGATTTCTTTCCCGCTACTGCACCACGACATCAATATACGAAACATTCATGATGATCTAAATAACGTATCGTGTGATTATATTTTCATTCCACGCAGCTACGATAAAAAAAAATCAACAGAGAACAAAAATACATTTGTAAAAACTTATAATACCTTACGATTACTTAACTGCAGATTTAATCGCCTTATTCTTGAAGGCATATGCAGGAATACGTGAAAATTGCCCGGTACAGTAAACAAAGTTATAAGGTATTTCTCCCACCTTTTTCTCATGCCTTCGTGGTGTAGTGGTCAGCACGCTGGACGCGTATTCCAGACATCCGTGGTTCGAGTCGCGGCGAACTCGCTGCTCATTTTTCATCTCTCCCGTTTTCAAAAAAATAACTAAAGTCTCTACACTGGCGTCCGAACAGGGACAAAAGGTCGTGGATGATGATTCTCCACCACCGGAATTTGGCGACTGACTCCCCTGAACCCCAGTCTCCCCCGGTATTTCTCCCATCTTCTTCGCATGCCTTCGTGGTGTAGTGGTCAGCACGATGGGCGCGTATTCCAGAGGACCGTGGTTCGAGTCCCGGCAAAGGGCCTGCTCATTTTTTATCTCTCCTGTTTTCAAAAAAATGCCTAATGTCCCTACAAAGTGACTGTGAATTCACATATAAAATCATAAGTAAGATTTATAAAACTACGAAAACAAACTTTAACAAACTTAGCAGAAGGAATAAGCATCAATGTGAAAAAATGCGCGATCCTAACAGAATCCATTCACAACAACAAATTCCTTTAGCCCCCCTCTCCCCAAAGGTTCTACCGTTAGAAACATAGTGTTTGATAATACCATTCAAGATTATAACTTGCGTATTTAAGATAACAGACATCTCCATTTCTCAACGACCTCTCTCCAGCAATGACTCAAAGAATAAGTCCACTTTGCATTTGAATTTATTCCTAACACTTTTTTTAGCTCACCATAAAGTCAAAAAATAATGAATAAATATATTTTAAAAAAAAATTGGAATCTCTCGCTGAGTAGGGAATAAACGAAGAATCTCTCAGAGAAAAACAGAGCGTTAACAGAAGAAACATATACAAATATGAAAGTTCTTTCCAACGTCGAACAAGAAAAGGTTTTTGCATTACAGAGAACGACAGATGTTTCGGCTATGTTTTACGACTGCAGTTCCCCAATGCCATTTTTCAAGGGGATGAGTTGCAGTCATAAATACATGTAAGGTCTGGATCGATACCAGAGAACAAAGGAAAAAATTCTTTTTTCGCATGTTTCGAATGACAACCAAATATAACCCTTTATCCGAAGATAATGCAACAAGTCATATCCTTTACAGAAGTTCAGAGCCGCATTTTCTCTTTTGCGCCTCTGAAGCAGAAGTACTTTGTTATGACACGCCTCATTCCTTAGATCGCATTGCCGAATTTCTTTCTATTAAGAATTTAAAGTTAATACATTAATAAATTATGTAAATACTGACTAGTGACAGTTCCTTCTATAAAGAATTCGTACTGAAATATTTCTTTGATAACGCAGTTATCGAATAAGGGACTAGTCCAACAGATAAACAGTACTTTCTTAATCATTTCGCAGAGGGACGACTTTTATTCTGATTCTTATTTGCTGACTTGGTACCAAAATTCATTGTCTTTGCCAATCGGCCAATGATGAGACCGGACACTAAAAAATTTGAATTAAAGAAATAAGTTTTCTCTTCTTTTTCTTCGGATTACGAATGCAGGTATGTTGTACTAAAACTAGCTCACCGACATTCGTAGTTCAACTATGATATTAGCGCTCGCAATAAGTGACATAGAAAATCAAAAGTGATTAGTTTATATTTTCATTCATCAATATGGAAATTAAAAATCTACGAGGCTTGTGGAGTATTATATCCATTTACATGCCTAATCGGAAGTTATTTTGTCAGCGAAGTTTTTCTTTGGGGGGGGGCAGTTTGCATTTGCTAAGGCCCACAGCACTACGACTGCTACTAACAACCACTTAAATTGATCAATGATTTAATTAATGCATCTAATGGCTGAATCACAACCAATGCTCTTGCTTTTGATTTTACACAGATGTTATAAATGCTTTTTACCAGGTGTTTATTCGGTTTAATTTTAATTCTTTATACTTAATTCATATATTTTAAGTGTTGGGTTTTCGCTTTACTTGACTACGTAGGAGGAAACTTTAGAGTTAAACAATATTATAAATTTAAAAGTAGTAGCCTGTTTCGGGGGCGGGGGGGTCCATTATAATTCTTACGAGCAACTGAAATGTAGTTTATGCGAGATGGCATATGACATTTGTCCCTTAAAGCGTAACTAGTCATTTCCCTTTTTTATTTGTAATTTTTTCATAGTATTTTCCATGTTTCCCGTTCACTTCTGGCATCCCATGCATTACATCTCAACTATTTTTCTTTCTTTTGACGCAATAAAGAAATCAGTGTTACGCTTTTATTCCAATTTTATCGCGTTAGGTCAAAAACTTTATTTTTTTAACAGTTTTTTGTGTACTTCTAAGTGTTTTAGTGCCGGTGCCCCCTTCCCCATTTTAAAATTATTTTTAAATTTTGCCCTTTTTAGTTTCGCTTTTTTAATTTCGTCCAAGTTATAAAAAAGGTACTAAAAATACCTATAGAAAAACTCGACGATAGGAAAAAATTCTTTATAGGAAACAAAAAAAGGGTTATTAAAGGCTGCTGAGAGTTCCAAATTCACTTTTTGTAATACTTTCTGAGACCAATATTACTGACATATGAAAAAGCTTAAAACAAAAAGAAGTTACTTAATAAAAAAGGTATGTTTAAATCAGAAAAGTCATTTAGTCGGATTGAGATGGCACTTGTATAGAAACTTCCAGGGAAGCGGTTTTTCAAAGTATTACTAGAACGTTATAAATTAATTTTGAATGTATATAATAGTTATCAGTTTTAATAAATAAACAAAACCATACATTAATAAAGAAACCTGATCTTTAAACGAAGTATTTTCGAATAACTAATGGGGGAAATAAATCAGTTAAAAAAAAAAAGAACGAGCTACATGTCTGATATAAGACAGCTGATGCTAAATGCTGAAAGTATAGTAACCCTAACATCATCTCAGCAATTCTAATAGTACGGTAACCTGGAAGCAAAACTCGGAATGCACAAAAATATATACATTCACGTTTGTGAAAATTGCAACACCATGAAGGACTTACGCGAGTGAGCTGGAATTTTCAGGAAATGCAAAGTAGCGCATGATATGCAAATGATTAGAATTGCAAATCCGTAGCGCATGCGTATGCTGAGCAGCGCCCTCTGAACGGCTGATGGATCCGAATAAATAGACGACTGTAGCGAGGCGTGTATGGTTATCGGTGGTTATCTGCTAGTGGTAAACGTTAACTCAATCTGTACTTATGCCTCGTCGACGAAAGAGAGCGAGATTTGAACAACTTACAGAGTTTGAACGAGGGAGAATCATCGGCCTTCGTGAAGCTGGATTGTCGTATCGTGCAGTAGCCTCTCGTGTGCAGCGTAACAGCAGCACAGTGATGCGCGTTTGGAAGCAGTGGACGGACGAGTGTCGGACAACTCGGAAATCCGGGAGTGGACCCCGAAATGTGACGTCAGCTCGCGATGATAGACACCTGGTCCGCATGGCGCGGACGGACCGTACAGCTTCCTCTAGACAATTGGCAGCACTGTGGTCAATAGCTACAGGTGTTTCATTGTGTGCTTCATCAATTCGTAGACGTCTGCTGCAGTGTGGACTGCGCGCACGGACTCCTTTATACAGGATCCCCCTAACGCACGACCATCGCCGCCTGCGGCTACAATGGGCCAATCAGCATAGAGACTGGCGTGCTGATTGGCAGCATGTCGTGTTTTCTGACGAATCCCGCTTTAATTTGTGGTACCATGATGGCCGCATTCGTGTCAGACGCTATGCCGGTGAACGCCACCTTCCGGAGTGCATTATCGAACGCCACAGTGGACGAACACCCGGAGTTATGGTCTGGGGCGCCATAGCATATCATAGACGATCTCAATTGCTACGAATTGTGGGCAATCTGAACAGCAACCGGTATATCCGTGAAGTTCTACAGCCCGAAGCTGTTCCCTTCCTTCAAAGCTTGCCAGGCGCTGTATTTCAACAGGACAATGCCCGCCCTCATACTGCTCGGATTGTTAAATCCTTCTTTGCAGCGCAGCAGGTACAGCTTCTTCCTTGGCCTGCATGTTCCCCGGATATGTCGCCAATTGAACATGTGTGGGATGTCATTGGTCGGCGTCTTGCTCGTGATCCTCGTCCTGTTGCGTCTGCAGACGAACTTTGGGTACGCGTACAAACGATATGGAATGCTCTTCCTCAGTCAGACATTCAAACTTTGTTTGACTCCATGCCACGTCGTGTAGCAGCACTTATTGCGGCGCGTGGTGGCCACACAAAATACTGATTCTGATCTCTTGTTCTTGTTTGTTTGCTTTGAACATTTAATCATTTATTTGTACCACTACCACTCAACTGTGTATTAAATTGCATTCAATTATGACGATTCCTTCTTGGTGTTGCAATTTTCACAAACGTGAGTGTATATATATACTATCGAGATAATAGCTGTCGTATTATATGGAAATATATCTATGGTAAAGAACTCCGAAAACATCACATATTTCCGTAACACACATTTGAAAACTTCTAAATTCACATTTCTATTCTGAACAAGGAAAACACACAGAATACCTTCAGTTATTTGAATATTTCCGAAGGGACACATATATGTCTTTATCAGAGAAAAACAAGTTACGAGGTTTATCATGAGAATTTTCCTCCTCCAGTCAAGCTTTAAGAACAAATAAAAGTTTCAGTTGGCTTCTACCGCTAAGCAGAAAGACCCAATTCATCCTTCGACTACTTCAAAATTTTTCGCAACAGATCCTGGAAATAAAATAACTTTAGTATGCCGTAGAACGGTGTACATTTGCCATAAAAGAATTCTGCATTGATGAAAGCAGAGAAAGATGGAGGGAAAAGATTCCATTCCAAGCCTACAGCAGAAAGAAAAGCAACTCAAAAACCAATTCTGTTCACCAGCTATAACATCAGTTCTTCCTCCCCAGCCTCCCCCCAAAAAGGAGAAGTAGCTAAAGGGCAATGTACATCAATGCTTCATCCTCTTCATCAGAGACGTATAAGATGTTACCCAATGTGATGATGATTTCTTCAATTCTTTAATCTCGATTTTAGCAAATTTTGCTAAAACATTATTTTTTACTACATTCCCGCAGAAATTTAGACACTTGGCGCATATTAGCCCGTTACAAAAGGGTTTTAAACACGATTCACTTTGCTACAAAAAAAATGATTGTAATATGCTAAAACAAAATATTGTATTAATTACTTAAAGCTCCCTCTAAAATGGGTACCGATAATTAAACACAAATTTTCTGATATTCAAACTACATCTACTGATGAAGTTTGCTCCGTAATTAGTTATTTAAGAGATACCTTCATTTTAATAAGCATACCTAGTAATATTAACATTACACTATCTAATAAGACAGCTTAATTTCTCCTTCCATGTATCTTTAAACGCGCCCCGCTCTTTTTGTTGTCCCCTAGTAGACTGACTATACGCTTCATATTACTTAGTGCTGCTGGAATTGTTGTCTTCTTACATTGTTGTCTTTCCTGATCTTTAGAATCATCAAGGGCTTTAGATATACCTATTTCCTTGGAGGTCTTCATTATTTTTGCCTATCAATCAGCTCATACCCCCAAAATCCACGAGCGAATCAATTATAAGATGAAAACAATATCTATGTGGATGAATCCACTTTAAAATTTAGGGGAGTTCGCTTTTTGAACAGCATGAGGAAGGGGAAAATTACTTAAATATTTATTAAAATAAAATTTGTAAACGTTGAGCTAAAAAGCAGAGGGCATACGCAAGTAAATATGGTACTTGAACAGATTTATGAATTTAAGACTAAAGAGAACTTAAGCTCGAAACATTGTTTTTTTTTTTACTTCAAAAGAAAGTTGACTTCCATTCTTAATACCGCTTTGCCTGTGAAACATGCATTTACATTCATAACTAAGCTAGAATATAAAGGGCACAAATATACTGTCAAATCTTGAACATGGCATCTGACGGCATAAATTTTGACCTAGTGAATGATTAATTCCACATATTTTGAGTTTATTTAAAAAGCTATTCTTTGCATGATTACTGTGAAAAGGAAATCAACTGACACTTGCGAGAACGGGGAAGTTCTGCTTAAATGGAGAACACTCTGGGGGACGAATTCGATGGTCTACCATCCCCTCTTCCCTGACTACCAAGCTTCTCAAGATGACTTCCGGCTCAAATTACTGAGTAAAATCTTAAAAGTTTTGCTTTTATTTCGAAATTCAGACATTTCGTAACTTTGTAACCAAATTACTATAAAACAAAATCGTTAGCTCAATTAATATTTTGAGGATACTTTTTAAATAAAGTCAGGGTGAAATTTAATACGTAGGGTGAATTTAATCATTTACCCATTTAATTCGGGTAAAATAAATTTTATTTAAAAATATTTATCATTAAATTGAACCTAGTTAAACAAAAACGCAACTATTATGAAGTAAAAATTTCAATATATCTCTGGGGTTGTCCTAATATGGGAATACCAGCATCTACAGCTCAGGCATACACTTTCACTACTAAACATTACTTTGTATTGCAATTCCTAGATCTAATGTCTGCAATGAAATTACTGAACAATTTTTTTTTTAATTTCTCTCTGTTTTCTTAGTTAAAAAGAAAAACAAGGAATTTAAAGATTTAAACACTAACAGAGTTAAATTTTAATCTATTTAAAGAAAGATATTTAAAAGCAAAGCGCGAAACGCCTGTTTAAAATACATTATATTTCTCTTCAATACAAACTGAAAAAAATATTTAATTTTTTTTAAATAAATATTCCCTGTTGAGAAATTAGCAGGTAAAAGGTAGAGTTCCTTCTCGAATAATCTTCAGAATGGTGGTTTTAATTTTTCAAAATTATAGCAAAGCCTTATTTCGTTACGCAGTTTTAATGAAATTACATTCAGCTCATTCATTTCCATTCCCAGGTAATTTTTTACGACTCTTCGTTAATGCGGTATAAAATTCTGTTTATTATCCCATGCAAAGGCACATTACTGAAAAATTTAATAACCAAACATAGTTCATTAGAAATACTGATTACAGTTCTCATAGCAGAATGCATTTTTGTTAAATACTTCTTAAAGAAATTTTAGAAAAGGTCAATTTTTCACCCATGCTTTTAATCTTCGCTGCCTTGAGTCAAAACACAGCACTTTTAGTAATTTTTACAGATCTCTAAAATTGAAGTAACCACATAGTCTGTAAAATACTGCATATATTATAAAGAATTAAAATTTCTTTTATGAAAATATTAAGTCACGAATTCACAAATAAAAACGAGATGGCATTAACAGCCCTTTGCATATCAGTTTGACACTGAATTAAAAAATTAATTAATTAGCCCAAAATTAATCATACGGAGAAATATAGATCTAAAAATGCATAAGAAGTAAATAAACGCAACAAAGCAAAAAAATGGCAAGAAACCAGGGATAAATGAGGAAACTGGGAAGAATCGGCAGTCATTGATCAAGCCAGTCCAAGAAATGACAAAATCAATGACATCTCCAGCAGAAAGGCATGTCTCGCGCAAGATAAATATCAGAAAGCCAATAAAACTGACAGCACCTTGTTATTGTTGCGAGCATTGCAAAGACGTCGATGAAGCTCCAGCACGCAGAGCAACTCCTACGGATTCTGGAAGCTGTTCATATGATGAGCAACTCTATGGATTCTAGAAACTTTTACATGACTGACATATTATTATTCATAAACATTATTTAGAAATAAATTATCAGTATTAAATACACTGTTGATAACAATAACAAAAGCATTTTTACTTGCTGAAAAGTTTTAAATTTCGCATTAAATATTCAGTGAACGTGTATTTTGCATGCGCCTTACAAAATGGAGATGCTTCATTTTGCAAATTTATTTCACTGTTTGGGTTAATTTTGTTCAATAATCCAACAGAATATTAAACAATTTAAAGCAATATTCCTATTTTAACTTAAAACACTGCAAATAAGGCAGCAATAAATTTTCAAATATATTACTCGAAAATACAGACCACCCGCTAGAAATAAAACTTACTTTCTTAAAGTAAAGAATCGATGATAAAAATGAATACCAATAGATTATGAACGAGCATCGTCCTGCGTTTTTAACCTTAACTGCATATTAAGTATTACGCAGTTCAATTACACCAGAATGCATGTTTTAGTTTAGTGACTTAGTGCAAGGACAAAGGAATAATTAGTACATTCGTCGGAAAACACTGCATACCTATATTCAATGAATCAGGAAAAATTTAAGAAACAATGAGATACAGATATTAACATTATTCTAAATTAACTATGGATTCTGAAAAGGAGAGAAATAGAAAATCATGTTAAAGGCACTCAATGGTTTCTCTTCAGTATTAGTTTAAGTAGTAAAAACTCATGGTTTCTCTTCAGTATTAGTTTAAGTAGTAAAAACTCATGGTTTCTCTTCAGTATTAGTTTAAGTAGTAAAAATTCATGGTTTCTCTTCAGTATTAGTTTAAGTAGTTAAAACTCTGAAAAACACCGACACACACGCACACATACACACAAAAAGGCGTTTTACGTTTTTTGTGTAATTTATGACATATTAGTTAAATTATAAATATATAATCAAAGGGATTTATATTCAAAGGTATATGTTTAAATATATATTCAAAGGTATATGTATTCAAGGTATTTAATGTATATTACACTAGTAAAAGTTCACATTACCCCACATCACATTACACATCAGCGGGAGAGCAGCAAAATCGCTTAATACTAGTATCTCTACCGGGTCCAAATGCCAGCGAAGGCACCTAGTTACATGGAAGTATCATGGCTTTCCCTATCTGCAATGTCAGTTTCCCTTAGAAAGTCTTCCACGACGTCATCCCTTTGGCAGAGAGCCATCAAGTCTTGGCCGTAATCTAAATTATTCAATGCACAGTTGTCCATCAAAAGATAATTCGAGTCAGATTCCGAAAACACTCTTTTATCTTGCAATAAACTTAGATTTGTTAAAAAAAAAAAAAAAAAAAAAAAAAAAACTACCATATACCTCTTTTCTCTCGCTCAATCGCTCTTTCACTTACACGACGTCACACACACACATTTTTTCATACGTATTAACACGACATTATCTCTCATAACGCATTTAAAATGCTGTACCGCTGAAGAAACAGTTAAAGAAATAGCATTAAAGCTATGCTCCAAACACCGAAAACTTTTAACAACGAATAAAACATGTATTATACAATGAAATCCACTGATTATTTCAATCCATGAATGATATCAATTCGAACTCCTGAAAGCTAAGATTTCTCTATTATTTAAAAAACAAACATTGAGTCGAAGTAAGCTCACAAGTAACATTCTAACTCAGTAGTTCTCCAACATCTTCGGCTCGCGGCGTGGTATATCAGTCATTTCTTATGGCTCCCAAAGTTAGAACTTTAGCCTACCTAACATTTACAGTGTGCAGTTGAGGGGATCAAGTACGTTAAATTTAAGAAATAAATAAAATATACATGATTTAAAAATCAGAAACAATCTGTATAACGTGTATTAAATAAGCACATGTTTTCAACAACCTAAATTACCTACCATTAAACACTAAATGAACAGCAATCAATGGTAAGGGCGAGTCTTTTCTCTTTACAACATCTTTTAGGATCTTTAAGCCAAACTGGACATAGCCGCCTTATTTCCTATTCCACGGAGATTTTTTTTTACACGACACTTGCTTTTATCACAGTTGCCGGCTATAAAGTCCAGCTTCGCACAAACATGACGTAGCTAAATGGATTATTCATATTTTAATGCAAAGGTTCTCAAACAGAGCAAAATTTCATAATTTCAAGGCGAAAATCGGTCAGCCTTTTATTTGCCTGTTAAATATTTAGTTTTCGTTTATGAATATAAAAACTACTTTTATTCACGCTTTGGAATTTGTCAACATTTTCTATACTTTTCACTGTTTAATTTATAGAACCCATTAAAAAATAATCTAAATCTAAATGTTTCAAGTTTGGGAAAGAAGAGGGAGAGATGATCGTCTAGCAAAGCATAAAAAAGTGAAGCACATAAACTGGATGAAAAGGGGCGCATGGGACAAAACAAAATGAGAACCACTGGTTTAATAGTATCCAAAAATGAATTAGTTCCTTGCTGTCGAATGGGCACTATCGCAAAGCTGCAGAAGTAAATTCAAATGAAACTTTAGCTTTAAAAGTGCCTTGAACCCACCAGAGCTTGTTGACATTACCTGCTTGAATATAATTTTCAAACTAGTTGAAGAGCTGGTAGAAGCTTTACAAGCACGATACCGTGTGTCCTAGATGTTCGACCTACTGAAGAATCAACACACCGACTGTCTGATTTAAAACCACGTGGATTAAATGATATTTCTGTGAAAGTATTGGAATATTTATTTCCATTGAAACTGCAATATTTCACAGCGCCACCATAAGCAATCCACGGTGCTCCGCTACGTCAAGGCAGACTAGTTTGGGAACCACTAATTTAACTCATTATATATTACATTATCGTTCTATACATTTCAAAAGACACTTTAGACACCCTCGAGCATTAGCTTTTCAAACACAGCATAATTAAAAACGAATTACAAATATTTCCACTTGAAAAGAAATAATTAGACCGAAAAAAAAGGGGGGGAGTAATGATCACCGATATATAAGAGAACATGTAGAATTCTTACAAATAAGGTGATTAAGAACAAATAAATGATTGTAATCTAAAATATTTCAGGGAAAGAACTCAGAACCCCTAAAACAAAAACTGAGATTTCCAAGCAATAAATATAGCAGAATCTATCAGCTGAGAAATAAGCAAATATTAAGACCTTAATTCCACGACAGTAAATGAAAAGTTTAAGATACACAGCAAAACAGAGTATAAGAATGCAGTTTCATATTTTAAAGCAAAATATGGGTAGAATTAAAGTTCATGACAAAAGATATGTACACAACATAAAAGGAAATAAATTTTTATATTATGAAAATAGCCCCTACTCTAATTTTAGTTAGACATATATATGGCATGGTGAATTTGCAAAGAGCTCCCCCCCCACAATTGGATTAAAAGCGAAAACAAGAGTATTTCAACTTTAGTGACCGGAAAGTGGGTCATCCGTTGGAAACTCGAATTAGGGGGAGGTTGCCGGGGCAACAGACTTTTATAGGCCCCAGACATGGTATTTAGTACGAGAAGAAACAGTGAAAATCGAATTAGCTCATTCGGCCGGGAAGCAAAAACAATTTGTGCCCCACACACTGTAGTTATGGAGCAGTGATCGTCAACCTGATCCTCGGGCGTACGTATTTCGGTTTCATTACATCGTCAGTCAGCGTAAGGGAAGAGATATGACCGATGGATGACCCCGAGGATAACACAGCATTTGTAGATGTAGATGTAAATACTGAAATACGGGAGTTAAATAACGGAAACAGCGAAATGTTCAATCTTGTCTTTAACAATGAGATCTGTAATGACAAAAATTAAATTTTAAAGCTTTTTTACACAATGCAGAGATTTGGAAGAAAATGCGAAGAAAGTACTTTCTTGTTTAGATTGCCATTATGTATTCAAGGAGAGGAGGGGGGCGAGATTTCGTCATTTTAAAAGCCATTTCCCCTACTGCAAAGAATCAAAAACGTACTAAAGATGGAGCATTTTTCTTCTCTCGTTTCTATCTCAGCGCAAATTGAAGATCTAATAACGTTTTCTACAACAATCTAAGATACGGAAATGGGAGAATCATTTATAGTCTTCTAGTTCTGGGAATAAAATTAAATAAAGATATGCAGTGAGATGATAAAATAGAGCAAATTATGAGAATGGGTATAAACTACAGCCTCAAAAATATAGCAAAGGGCTGATGTTGAAGAAGAACAGTTATTTTCAAAAGTAATGGAAACAGCTGCGGTTGATTCACACAAAGCTTAAACTACAGTTTTGTAAAAATGAGAGAAAGACTTCCCAACAATCGAATAAAAGAAGAAAATAAAGCAATGATACAAAACAACAGTTACTTTAAATTTCTTTCATTCCATCATATTTCATAATATTAATGACGTTATAAAAGAGGAACTGAAGTGCAATACAGTAATAAAAGTACCAGTAAATTAATGAAGCAGCTAAGTAATGACGAAAATTATGAGTCACTAACAGCACGCTAAAAATTATAGCAAAGTTTCACAAGCGTCACAAGATTTTTTACTTTACTTATACCATTTATGCAATCAGAAAGGTTAAGCGCAGAATCCTACTGTAAATTTACCACAGATCATAAATGCATTTTGTTTTGAGACACGCTATAACAAGTTTTCAATCCCCCACCAATGGCCGAGTGATTAAGACTGCTGAAGACTGGTAGTTCGACCTGGTTTTTATCCCATCCCAAGCGAAACGGGTTGGCTGCATAGTTGCTTTTCGTGGATTTCCTCGCGTGTAAAAATGAATACGCGCCAGTTTCCTTCCGAACGCCCTCCACGAAGGCATACCTTCCTTTAAGCAGATACACAGTCCAGTCACATTACTGTGACCATCTCTCAAAAGCCAGAATAACCACCTTTCGCAGAGCGGACTGCTGCGAGACGTGCAGGAAGAGAGTCACAAAGGTCCCTGAAGGTGTTCTCTGGGATGTTGAGCCATGCCGACTCTAATGCCGTGGCCAGCTGCGCTAGATTACGCGGTTGAGGATCCATGGCGCGAACAACTCGATCGAGACGGTCCCACAGATGCTCGATTGGGTTTAAGTCAGGTGAGTTTGCTGGCCAGGGGAGGACGGTAAACTCATCCTGGTGCTCTTCGAACCACGCACGTACACTGGCAGCTGTATGGCACCTCGCATTGTCCTGCTGGAAGATGCCATCATCCTGAGGAAAAACAATGCGCATGTAGGGGTGAACATGGTCCGCAAGGACAGATGCGTACTTGTATTGATCCATTGTGCCTTCCACAATGATCAGTGAACCTAGAGAATGCCAGGAAAACATTCCCCAGACCATAATGCTCCCGCCTCCAGCTTGGACCGTTCCGGCAATGGTTGCAGGGTGGTTCCTTTCAGAGGTTTCACGCCTTATACGCCAACGTCCATCTGTCCGATGGAGCATAAAACGCGATTCATCCGAAAACGCAACCTGTCGCCACTCAGTGGACGTCCAGCTGCTGTACTGGCGTGCAAATTCTAGCCTTCGCCGTCGATGAACAGCAGTCAGCATAGGTGCACGAACCAGGCGTCTGCTTCGGAGGCCCAGACGCAGCAATGTTCGCTGAATAGTACTTTGGGAGACACTTTTGGTAGCCCCTTGGTTCATTTTGGTGGTCAGTTGCTCAACGGTAGCCCGTCTATCTGCCCGAACGCATCTCCGCAACCGTCGTTCGCCTCTGTCATCTATGGCCCGTGGTGCACCACATTTGCCACGTCGCTGATTTTGGACAGTCCCATTTTGCCATGCACGGTACACTTTTACCACGGCGGCACGCGAACAGTTCACAAACTCAGCCGTTTCGGAAATGCTTCCACCCTTGGCCCGAAAGCTAATGATCATGCCCTTTTGGAAGTCGGATAAATCGCTTCGTTTCTGCATTACGCCAACGATTGAAATGTTTTCCGAAGCCCTCACACACCCTTTTATATACGCTCAACTGCACTGTGCTGCCACCTGCCTTCTGTGATTGGTTATTTAACTCTGACATGGAAAGTACGTGGTGGTCACATTAATGTGACTGGACTGTGTAATTCTTGCGGCTTTCCAATACAAGTTTGCACATCTCCAATAATGAGTCTAACGTTTCCGTCCAACACCTCATTGCGTAGAAATTAATTTTACTCCGGGACAAGTTGCACAAATCAACATTCTTACAACAATTTCGAAGTAGAGGGGATTCAGAGTAATAAAATGGAAATGCATGTTTCTTTAAGCATGTGCAAAAACGTCGTTGCCCCGCCTTTATTTTCAGAATTGTTGGTCGATTAGAAAAATGTTTTAAATGACACGCAAATATTCATATTGCAGCATTTTTTTAATTTGAAGAAAATCAGTTTTGAAAACATTACGAAGTCTAACGTTTTATACGCTTCCCCGGTCCCTATAATTATATTTCGGAGAAGGTTATATTCATTATAAAAAACAAAAAGCAAAAGGTGTGACACCGTACGATAAGTTGCTGTCATTTTCAATTTGAATTGAGGGATCTGTTAATAAATAAATTTAAATAACTCGAAATTGATTTTCCCTCCTTAAATCCCATTCAATGACATTCTTTCGTAACTTACTTAGTTTTTTTATTTATAATTTTGTTACATTTGGTATGCCGAAAAAGATTTTCAAACAAGTATTTTATAAGTTTTTACAGTTTACAAGTATGTTATTAATATTTTCATTAAGTTGTAGAGATATTGGATATTTTTTGAAAGCAGGAGATGTGAAAAATGGGCAATGTCCTCGCCCGGACACGAACCTCTCGAATAAGAGACAAGTGTGCTAACCATTAAATCACGAAAGCATGCTGAGAAGGCGGGAGAAATACCCTATAAAGGTTTACTACCACATGAGCATAACTGACCAAAATATTTCATATTAAAGTAGAAGATCATATTCAGGGGCCATACACAGGTTAAAAAACGAAGTGCTTGCATTTGTATGCAGTTAAAATTATTTGCTTAGAAAAGCACTTCTGATGTTAAAGGGGGGGGGCGTATTTACATGTACTTGACAGTGGAAAGTATTTATCAATATATATTATATATATATATATATATTCAGCATAGAGAATTTGTGTTCTAAAAATCATTGGCAGGCTTCATTACTAGCCTATAACCACCTTGTAATATTATTTGCATTAAATAAAAATTTAAAAAAAATATTTGTAGTTTTATAAGGTATTTTTTCCATTTTCTTAACATTTCTTCGTGGTGTAATGGTCAGCACACTCGGCGCGTTCGAGAGGTCCGAGGTTCGAGTTCCGGTGAAGGCACTGCACATTTTTTCAGTTTCCTGCCTTCACAAAATGAACCTAATGTCTCTATAGTGAAGCCCGAACAAGAAAGGTGGTGGGTGATGATTCTTCACCACCAGGATTTGGCGATTGGGTGCCCTAATCCCTAATCGCCCTTTTAAAGGGGGAGTATATAAGGTATTTCTCCCGCCTTCTTAGCATGCCTTCGTGGTCAGCACACTCAGTGCGTATTTCTAGAGGTCCGAGGTTCGAGTCTCGGTGAGGGCATTGGTTATTTTTCATGTCTTCTGCTTCCAAATAACCTAATGTCTCTTCAGTTTAATGAATTTCTTGTATGATCATCAGATTATGATTCTAAAGTAATAAAACTTAATAAGAATATTAGTAAAGTATTTTTTGATTTTGAAAACTTATAAATTACTTGTTTGAAAATCCTTTCGGTATTGTAAATGGAACAAAATTATAGACACTATAAATCACAACAGAATATTATTGAATTACATTTAATGAAAGTCAACTTAATTAATTAAGTATTCTAATATATTTAACAATCGAACCCTCAATGCAAATTGAAAATGATGTCAAAAACTGCAAATTTTAAAATTAAATATTTCGGTCAATTTTTATCGCGCAGTGTCAAAGTATTCGTTTATTTTTTATAATGAGTAGTTGAAAATGGTTTCAAAAACTATAAATTCTAGAATTAAATATCTGGGTCAATTTTTATCGCGCAGTATCAAACTTTTCGTAATTTATAGTAATGAGTAGTTGAAAATGATGTCAAAAACCGTAAATTCTAGAATTAAATATCTCGGTCAATTTTATCGCAGAGTGACAAAATTTTCTTTTATTTTTTATAATGAGTAGAATCCTTTCTGAAATATAAATATAAAGACCGGGAATGCGTATAAAAGATTAGATTCCTTGCCACCCAAACGAGAAAGTGGTAGGAGCTCTTGCCGTATCGAAGGGCCCGGGTTCGAATCCTGGAGAAGGCACGGATGTAAATTGTATATCTCTTCATAGAAGGCAACGATAGCCTACTTATTAGGTGCCTCCATAATACAGTGACCACCGCTTCCGGCCTTAATAGTGGCCAATGCCTATAATGGCTAGTGCTCGCACTCAAGGGAGGGATGTTAAGATTCCGTAATTTTTATAAAACTTATAAGCAGGATTCGTACACATTTCTGCACATGAAAATTAAGTACTATTAAGGACTTTTATGGACCATTAAAGAAAAAAATTAAGGACCTATTCGCAAATCGGAACTGCATAAATTCAATTAAAGTCTATGCCTGAACTTCACTTTCGTTATGCCAACCTAATAAAAAATAGATCCGTAAGTAGGATGCACTGTTATTAAGCATAATTATAAAATAAATTCGAGAATAAAATTATTTTTGTAAAATTTGTCAAATACGTATTAAACATTTTACACTTATAAAAGTTGGACATATTTTCAAGAAGATTAGTGCCATTTTATTTACGCTGATTTTTTTCTTTTAAGTCTCATTAAGTGCTTGCTCAGTCTAGAGATTTTGTAAATAGCAGACCGATATAAACAACTGGCTAATTTACATAATACTAACTGCACATATACCGTATTTTTCGCCGTATAAGACGCACTTTTTCTCCCCAAAATCGGGGGGGGGGAAAGTGCCTGCGTCTTATACGGCAAATACAAAAGCCCACCATGGCGCCGCTCTGCCTTGGCGCCGTCTGAGACCAGGAAGCCCCGCTCTGCCTCGCACTGTATTTGTACGGTCTCTGCCTCGCGCTGCGATTGGCTGAGCGAAGAGGCGCGTGCCTTCCGCTCCCGCC